>CM055116.1:1291128061-1291150561 GCA_029206835.1 Rana muscosa | reverse complement strand
GAATTACCAGATCTTTTTAGTTTGATCCTGGTGTTCCACGCCCCAGTCCAGATCCCGCGTTCATCCAGACTTTTCTTTAGGGGACACTGCAACTGGCCATGCCGCCCCAGTCATGTCGCAATGTTCTCCTGAGGCAAACTCTCGTTCCTGACAAGAATTGTGATATTTTTAATATCTTCTTGCCTACTGATGGGAATGATTTGAAACCCCTTCCAGGGGTCAGTGCCCTTGATCAGCCCAAAAGCTGTAATGAACAGTTCCATCACCACAGGGTTCACAAAACTTATATCAAAGTCAGGTGACGCTGTGGGATGGATTACTGCAAACACCTCTGAAACTTTGATGCCCAGCCCCAACACCATGTCCACCACTTGCCCTCTGGTTGGACAACGTGTGGTGCCAACCCATTTTAATTGTACCACGTTCCTTCTTTTGCGCTCTGGGCCACCTGTACCCCGAGACCACGAGTTAGCCCCCGCAAATTGGTCCGCAGGGGGAACTCGGAAATTTCCGGCCCCAAACTGACCATACAGGTGACCCAGAGACACATTTTCTCCAGCCACATTGGCGAAGGAAAGCCCTTCCCTTAAAGCATTTATAAGCCTCACCTCCGGCGTACCCCTCAGGATCTGCTCCGGCAGGGGCGCACCCTGCTCAGACTGGGGAGTACCCGGGGGCTGCTCCGGCAGGGGTGCATCAGGCAAGGACGCACCCAGAGGAGATCCCGTTTGGGAAACGACTGGAGCAGGAGCCCCCAAAGCTTGGGGGGCCCTTCCTGCACCACATCATCAACCTCACAAGAATCTTCATCCTCTGAACTACCAAATACAATAGCCTTACAACGTTCATATTCAGCCTTTTCTCTTTCACTTAAGTCTAATTCACCATTATACTGTTGAGAGATCTCCATCTCACGTATGAGATCCATTAGGGGACTGTCCATTGGGTCCCCTGGATGAAAACAATCACTCCAAACGGGATCCTGTGCTGGTGGCACCCCATTGGATATCTCCACGCACTCTGCCATATTACTGGTAACATTGGGACCCCCAGCTCCGGAATTCCCGGAAAAACCGGAAGTGGCCGACCGGAAGTGACGCGGCTGGTCAACTTCCGTTTCCGGTCCGGCATTCACTTCCGGTTTGGCGCCAGACCCGCTAATCGCGGCAATCGTGGGAATCCCGGCCCCTCCCACCGCAGATACACCATGCTCACTGGCCCCTTGTTCGGGAAGGCCCTCCCACCACCTTCCGGGAAGACGGCGTTCCAGCATGGGAGTCCACCATTGCTGACACCTCACCATTTTCCATGCTAGTGGCTGCCTTTGCAACCACCATTGCTGGGGCAGCCAAGTTAGCTTTTCCAACCACCCTCGCAGCCATCTTCCCCTCATCCTGGGCTTGATTTACTGCAGCGGCGGCCGACAACGCAGCTGACGGCTCGCCCTGCACACAACCACCATCAGGAGTCATGGGGGATTTCACCAAAGGTAAGTCCATGTTTAAGTCTCTTTTTAAATCATCTTGTTTCTTCACCTGCAGTTTGGGGGGTTTAATCACTGAGGCCTTCGTGGTTTTGGGGGTGCCATGTTCTGAGCTACTCGCCACCTCACCGGAACCCATCGTCTGGCCTGTTCTGACACTAGCCTTACTTTTTACAGGCTTGGTCATAGTAGGCTCAGGGGGGACCTCAGCAGCATTTTCACTCGAACCAACAGCCCCACCACTCTCCCCACTTACAAGCACTGTCTCCACTCTCACCGCACCAGTCTCTGCTATTTCCATAGCCTGGACAATATTCTCCCCAGTCTTTAAGGCGGTTTCATTCACACCACCGGCTGGTTCCTCACCCTTGGTCTCCTCCATAGCTAAGTCTGTATCCTCACTTCCAGCTTCTGGAGCCGCCATTTCCATGGCTGGAATTATTTTATTGATAAAAACTGCTTCCAAGATAACATGTTTGCTCCTCAACATGAATCAGCAAACCCAAATTTTACATTGCTTGTACAACAAGGATATTTACATTTCTGGTTTACAGACATATAAACCCAACATTAAATTATTTCTCTTAGGAAAAGGCGTTTTTACAGCCTCACCGCTTGAATAACTGTATACTATACTTTCCTTCATCTTTAGCCCTTTTGGCTCCACCCAAGGTTTCGTTAGCGTTTTTACAGCCACTTATGGCCTTGGGCTTCGCCAAACGCTATTGTTTCTTTAGAATAAGACAGAGCGTCAAATCGTCAAATATGAGAAGCCCTATTAAAAAAAAAATAGGTTTTAGAAAATCTAAGGGAGTGCAGATAGAGAGAAAACCGCCACCAAGAGGGGCGGGCGGACCCCTCAAGGAGGCCGGAAGTGGAAGCCCCTCCACAACCGGTCGCTCCTACCTGGGCCCACCCTGCTCCTCTCCAAAGACCGAAGCTTGAAAAGTTCACCAAGAATGTCTTCCACCACCACCTGGACAGGGAGGTTTTTGCCCCTAGTGGACACTAAAGCCCTAGCGTGCCACGTGAAATACAAAACCACTAGACTGACTAAATAAAGTGACGATAAATCAAAACCCCTCCTCACCCTGAAGTCACCGTACACCCGCTCAGAGTAAGACAGGGTGGAGAGGCGGGGGTATCCAATGGCACCCCCTACCTCCCTCTGAACCTCCACATTGAAAGGACATTGGGCCAGAAAATGGTCCATGGTCTCCAATGCCCCTCCACACTCAGGACGGGGACAGCCTCTGTCCCCCAGGTTCCTGTACTTGAGATTTGCACGGACATACAGCCGTCCATGGAACGACCGCCATGCAAGATCCCAGTACTTAGCCGGAATTCTAGGAGAATTCAGGAGGGCTAACCCCCCCTGGAGGACCCCCTCTGGGCAGTCTCTCAAGACCAGCGGCTTCAAAAAGTCAGAGGTCATGATCCTCTGATACAGCTCTCGCCGACCCAAGGACCCCACCTCCAGAGCAGTTATCCGCCACTGCCTTAGTACCTTCAACGTTTGCGGGACATAGAATGACAAGCAGGGCCGTTTGAAGGAATTTGGGGCCCCCAAGCGGGGGGGGGGGGGGTTACTGATTTTTTTTTTTGAGAAGCGGGGGAGGGGGGGTTTGGGCTGCTACACAATTTTTTTAGATTTTGTTTTTTAATTCAGAAGCGGAGGGGTGCTACTGAGATTTCTACTGATTTTTGGTTTTAATTTAGAAGGGGGGGTGCTAACGCGGGACATCGATCGCGGGAGGAGGGGCCGCCGTTCGCGGGAGGGGGACCACCGATCGGGGGGCACCGATCGCGGGAGGGGGGCCTGCCAATCGCGGCAGGGGGGGCGCGGATCGCGGGGAGGCCGCGGATCACATGCGGGGGGGGGCGCGGGGAGGCCGCGGATCGCGGGTGGGGGGGCCGCCGATTGCGGGAGGGGGGCCGCCAATTGCGGGAGGGGGGCCGCCAATTGCGGGAGGGGGGGCGCCAATCGCGGGAGGGGGGGCGCCAATCGCGGGAGGGGGGCGCCAATCACGGGTGGGGGCGCCGCCGATCGCGGGTGGGGGGCCGCCGATCACGGGTGGGGGGCGCCGATCGCGGAATGGGGGGCCGCCGATCGCGGAGGGGGGTCCACCGATCGCGGGTGGGGGGTCCGCCAATCGCGGGTGGGGGGGCCGCCGATCTCAGGAGGGGGGCTGCTCTGCTGGGGCCCCAGGCCAGCTGGGGGCCCTAAGCAGTTGCTTGGTTTGCCTCTCCTTTTCCGACGGCCCTGATGACAAGGCAAGTACTGGTGCGATCTTCTCAGATCACCCGGCCTCCCTCCTTCCTCCCACCCACTCAGGAACCGCATGAAAAAATCCTTACACGAACTTTCCCACAGAGAAGGCTTGTCTCAAAAAATGGACTGAAGGTTATGTTTTACAAAGATTGTAGTGAAGAACACTACCGGGTGGATCATGTCCAACCCACCTAACCTTCTCCGTAGGAAAGTGACCTCCCTCTTGATCAGGTTGAGCCTGTTCCCCCACAGCATTAGGAAGAACAAGCCACAGACCCTCGCATGGAGAGTTGCTGGCAACAGGCAAGCGTAACTGACAAAAAGGAACTCCGGTACCAGGTAGGTTTTGATCAGGCTTACCCTTTCCCTCAGGGACAGCTTCCAGCCTTTCCAGGCTGTTACCTTCCTGGTTGCACCCTCCAGTCTGCGCTCCCAATTTCGCTTGGGGTAATCCCCCGGGCCGAAATGGATGCCTAGGACTCTGATTTCCTCTTGGGGCACAGGGAAGCCTTCCGGGAGGGGAAACTCGTCACCCTCCTTCCCCATCCAGAATACTTCGCTCTTGTCCCAGTTCACAAGGGAACCGGACGCCTCGGAGTAGTCCCCAATCTGTGTTTCCACAAATCGGGCTTCCTCCCCACTCGACACCACCACCGAGACGTCGTCTGCATAGGCCACAGCCCTCACCGCAGACCCATTGCCCAGGCTAGGGCCCATCGAGATCCCCCCCAGACGCTCACAGTCTAACCTTCTAATGAAAGGGTCAACTGCAAAGACGTACAGGAGACGGCTCAGAGGGCATCCCTGCCGGACTCCGGAGTCCACCGGGAAGGCACGGCCCACCCAGCCGTTAACAAGAGAGAAGCACTCCGCCCCTCTGTACAGTACACGAAGCCAATTAATGAACCTACCCGGCAGACCGTACTTCTCCAGGAGGAGCCAGAGGTATTCATGGTTCACCCGATCAAAAGCTTTTGCCTGATCCAATGCCAGTAGAAACCGTCCTCGGTCCTCAGCCCTGCACCTCTCCACAGCCTCCCGGATGCTGAGAACAGCACTAAAGGTGCTTCGGCCGGGAATGGTACAGTGCTGAGCCGCAGACAGTAACCCGCCAGCCTCAGCTGACAGACGCACAAACAAAACCTTTGCCAGGATCTTCCTGTCTGTGTTGAGAAGGGCAATAGGTCGCCAGTTCTCCACCACAGTAGGGTCCTTGCCCTTTGACAGCAATATCAAGGCCGACCTTCTCATTGAGGGAGGGAGTAGGCCTTCTGCCAATCCTTCATTAAAAACCTCCATCAAATGAGGAGCCAAAAGACTCTTAAAGGTCTTGTAAAACTCCGCCGTGAGGCCATCAGGCCCAGAGGATTTTTTGAGCGACAAAGAGTCGATTGCCCACTCTACTTCAGTTACCGTAATATTGGCTGTCAGAGAGTCCGGGATGTCAGGCCTCGCTTCGAGCGGGGTCTCGTCAAGGTATTTTTCCACCTTCACCTTGTCTAGAGGCCTTGCCCCAAGAAGGTCAGAAAAGTGGGCTCTGATGACACCCAAGATCCCCGGTCTGGACCGGACCAGGGCTCCTGATGCATCCTTCAGGCCATGTATGACCTTCGAACTCCTGGCTTCACCACAGTTCCTGTAAGGGTCAGGGGAGCAGAACTTCCCATAATCCCTCTCAAGAACCAGGGAGGCAAGACTGTCATACTGACATTCTTTCAGGCTAAGCTTAAGAGAGGATATCTGTTCCTGAGAGCCTCCAGAGGATACCAGGCGGTCTAACCGCCTGCGCAACCTCGTGTAGGCGTGGTACTTCGAGACTGCCCTATGCTTTTAGACCCCACGGAAAAAGCCTTCAGACCTCTTCTTCACTGCTTCCCACCACTCACTGCGGGAGCAGCCGCTCTCAAGGAGCGAGGCTTGATCCATGTAGAAGGCCTCAAAGGTCTCCCTAACGTTGGGGTCCTCCAGCAGCATCACATTGAGACGCCACAACCCTCGCCCCCTCTGAGGGGTGTCAGCAACATTCAGGGTGACCGACAGAAAACAGTGATCGGAGAACTCAACCACCCGCAGCTCAGGAGCCGCAAAGGTCGAGTCCCCCTTCAAAAAAAACCTATCTATCCTACTCTTACAGCTGCCTCGGGAATAGGTGTAACCTGTGTGGTCAGGGAGGTGTCGAACGCGCACATCCACTAACCCGGCTTCCCTCGCTAAGCTATTCAAAAAAATACTATCATATCCCAGCGGTCCTCTGGCACCCGCCCTGTCCTTGGGCCTAGTTATGGTGTTGAAATCACCGCCAAAGATGACCTGCTGGGACGTAAAAAGATAGGGCTTGACCGCCGTAAGGAGTTTCTTCCTTGCCCACTTGGTCTGAGGACCATAAAAGTTGACCAGGCGCAGGAATTGCCCCCTCACGACAGCGTCAATGACCAAACATCTTCCGATTTCCACTTCAATTACTCGCCGACAAGCCACCGATCCAGTCTTAAAAAGGACTGCCACTCCACTACACGGCTCAGCCACAAGAGACCAGAGGGAAGGACCACACCTCCATTCCCTTTTTGCCAAGTGCATCTCAGCTTGAGATGACAGCCAGGTCTCTTGCAAAAATAAAAAGTCTGCTTCAACACTGCTGAGAAAATCAAAGGCTAAACTACGAGCCGCCGTAGACCGGATGCTGGCGACATTAATGGTCGCAGCCCGAATTGGAGGGGGTACCGCCATCAGAATGATTGAAATGGTACGCTCTGTCTTATCAATTCTCATGCGACCTCCATACCTCTGGAGGTCACGTCCTCTCCTTCCTCATCTGAGGAGGGCAAAACCTTGAACTTATTTGCGAGGACCACTCGGCCCTTCTGAAACCTCCGCCAACTAGGGCCAGGCACCTGCTCTTCCATGTCAGGTACCTTCGCCTCTTGCTGACGCCCTCTCTTCCCTTTTTTCTTTTTCTTGGAGCCCACCCACTTACCTCCTGCCCCATCACCAGCCTGCTCCAGAGCGCCTTCGTCACTAGAAGTGCTGCCGCAGCCGCCTACAACCACCGCCCTTGGCCTCTTCTTCTCCGTCGATCCGCCTCCCGGACCTTCACCAGAGGGACCTTGTGGGCTAAGAGGACAACCCACACCCCCCCGTACCCCCGGCAACTCCACAGCCGCCTCAGAGCACATGGGGGGTTCCAACTGGCCACTCCGGGTCAGGCCCGAGGAGGCAACCCGGGGAGGGACAGAGGAGGGCACAACACCCTGTTGAGCAGGGTCCAGTGACGGAGGGCTGGGAGGGACAGGCTCAGGGGGAGGGGAAAGGATTGCATTTGGAGGAGCGTCCCTACCCTGCTTGCCTGACGCGGCCTCCGCAGGTGTGACCTCCAGTTCATTCACTACTTCCCTTGCCTCATCGTCTGACTCCTGGGGCACTGTACCCTTCCCTTCCCTGTCCTGCCTCCTTTTTTCCTGCCTGCGAATCTTGCTAGCACTTTTTTTTGCCGCTTTTTTACCTCCCGACGCCTGCTCCTTAGAGGTCGCAGGCCCCGAGGATGGGCCAGCCTCCCCCCCCCAGCCTCTGCTGAAGTCCCCTCCTGGGGCTCCTGTGAGGTCGCCTGGCCCTCAGAATTCGTAGGATGACCCCTGAATGCCTTGGGGCATCTACTGAAGGGGTGGCCTAGTTCGTCACACAAGTTGCAGCGGATTTTGTTGCACTCCGCTGCAGTGTGACTCTCGTCCCCACAGCGCACGCAGTGCCGCAGTGTACAATCCGCACTCCTGTGGGTTGGAGACCCACATTTAAAACACAGCCTTGGCTGTCCCTGGTAGAAAACCAAAATTCGGTCCCTCCCAATGAACCCGCTAGCTGGGATGTGCGAGGCCGTCAGGTTGCACCTCCCTAGCTTCATTTCAGTAGACCAGGTTCCTGTCCATATCCCCTTGCTATCAAGTTCCTTCGTTAAAGAGGACCGCAACTGGCCATACCTGCTCAGCCAAGTCGCAATGTCCTCCGGTGGAAGGGACTCGTTCCTTACCAATATCGTGACTTTCTTGACAAAGTCTCTCTCTTGTCTAACTGAGATCGCCACTATCGCATATTCTGCCCAAGCGGCATGAGTTTTTACCAACTCATATTTGGAGAAAAACAACTCCATCAGAGCAGACGAGACGAAACTCACGTCATACTCTGGGGAGTTGTAAGGGTGGATGATGGCAAATATGTCTGCCGCCTTAACCAAGGTCTAAAACCATCTTCACCACCGTCCCCCGCATCGGGGTTTCCCCTTTCCCCAGCCACCTCAACTGCACTACGTTTCTCCTTTTCCTCACCAGGCCCCCTGTACCCCTCGACCACTGGGTCGCATGAACCCCCTGGTTTCCTGGTGGTTCCCTAAAAGCATGCGCCCCATGTTGCTGGTAAAAATGACTCAGGGGCACACTTGTCCCTGCTACATGTGCAAAGGATTTACCCTCCCTTAGCGCTGTCAAAACGCTATCCTCCTCAGATGGTCCTATCACAGGGGGGGTTTGGGGGGGGTTTACACCCACTACCTGTGGACCCTCAACCCCGGATGCAGGAGTTGGTACACTTTCATTTTGCACAGGCACCGTTTCGGCAACCTGCAATCCCCCTGCACCTGGCTGCCCCTGGCCCGTCGACGGAGCGAAAACCCCCACTGGAGCGGGGGCCCCCGACTGTCCGCACGGTCCTAAGCGGGGTGCTACATCTGAGGGTACCTGCGCTTCCGGCGGTAGCGGTGCGCGCAATTGCGCACCTGGCTCCTCTTCTACCATCGGCTGCCCAGCCCCACCCGGCACCTGAACCTCCATCTGCTCCTCCTCCTGCTCAGGTATAGCCGTTTGCGCCTGCTCCACCTGCACTCTCTGTGCGCCTGGCTGCGCCACTGCACCTGGCTCCACCACATTATTTCCTTTAACCGTTGATATTTTATCATTACTACTTTGTTCGGTCTTTGCCTTTCCTGGCTTCAGCCTCTGGGGTTTGGCTTGCGCCCCACTCACCTCCGCACCTGGCTGCGCAATTACCGCCTGCTGCACCCTCACCCCAAGCTGCACGGACACCTTCCTCAAAATCGGGACGCCAGGCTGGGCAACGGTATGCCCTGCACTCACCGCTATCTGGGCGGCGCCACAGACTGCTGTGCGTTATGTGCCCCTGGCTGTCCAGAGGTGTCAGGTGGATTGGCATTACCTGCAGTATTACATATATTTGGGTGAAACTTTGCATTTATATTTGGGTCAGTAATTACATCTGTATTAAATGTCCCCTGCTGCCCGCCTCCCACCTCTGTTTCAGCAACCTGGGACCCTTCCAACATTTTAATAAAGTCCAGAGCATAGCTCTCATTCATTAATCGACCCATTTCACACTCTCCCCACATCAAGTCCTGATTACCCTGCTGTTGGCCAGCAGCATTCTCAGCCATACAACACACCTGCTGTTGATTACCTTCTTGGGCTGACTCCCTGGCCTCACTGCTCAGCTGGGCGCAATCAGTCTCTGAGATCTGCTGAAGCTGTCCCTGGAACACAAAATCCATAGGCTGAGACTGGCCCTGGAAATGTCCATTTTCCATACATGTTGGTGTTCTTCCTTCGTTGGGCAGACCTTCATGCATTCCCGGTGCTTGCGACGCTGGTGCAATATCCTGTTGCTGGCGTTGTCCCTGGAATTGCTGCTGCGACAAAGCACGCACTAATTCTTTAGAGTCTGTTGTATGCTGTACTTGCGGGGGTTCCTGAGGCTGCGGCTGGGATAAAGCCTCCACAATTTGTGAGTCCGTGATGGACATCTGGGACTGCGGCTGGGATAAAGCCTCCACAATTTGTGAGTCCGTGATGAACATTTGGGATTGTGGCTGTAATAGAGCTTGTAACATTTCAGAGTCCGTCAGGGACGCCTGCCCCGGTAGGAGACTGTGGGGCTGTGGCTGGGATAAAGCCTCTATAATTTGAGAGTCTGTAATGGACCCCCTCAGCTCCTGTGCATGTCCCTGGAACTGCAATCTATCATCCTTTTGTCCCTCCACCATCACAGAACCCTGCTGCTGACATGGTTGTTCCTGGGCTCTGTCCCACTCATGCCTTGACCTGTCCAAGGTTCCCGGCAGCTCCTGTCTCTGGGCACGCCGTCTTGGTGACCGGTCGCCGCCATTTTCCCCATGCTCCCCCGCGGATAAGCCCACCGGCGTTTGCCCACCCGCAGACCGGTCCCCCTCCGTGCCCCCTGGCTTCCATCCTCAAGGGCCTTCTCAAGCCGCCAATCCATGTCTGCCACAAAGCCCTGCTCCGCTTTGGCACCTTTGCACAATACCGTCAGCAGGTCCCACAAATCGCGGCTTTCAGCTTTTAAAAAGTTTATATTGTCCTTAAACACAGCCCGCTTGTTGCTGCTTGCCTTATCCCTTGCATTCCGTAGGAAACAAAGTTCAGCCGAGCAAGCTTCAAAATAGTCACATACCTTGTCCATCCTTGCTTTTATTTTCTCCCTTCTGGCCACAGTCTTGGCCTGGTTTTCACTGGGCTGTGGCTTTGTCCAATCTGATATTTCTGTCTGCGTCTTCAAAAAGAGCATATCCTCAAGCTTCACCTTGAGACCCTCCCGGGTCCTTTGCAGAGAATCATGCCCAGGCTCTGGAGCCTTTCCTGGGCTGCAGCAATCCATGCTCCTGGAAGTCAGGAGCTCACTCCACACACAACCTCCCTCTAGCTATTGGAGCTGGAAATGTTTTTTATTTTAGAACTACTACCAATATATACAAATATATACAATATATACAACATACACACAAAAAAAGAAAAACACCAAATCTTACAAAAAAAACCACACTAATACATTACCACCAACCACCCACTTAAACTCATTATATACAACATAACGGAGAAAAGAAAAAAAAAAAAAAAAAAAAAAAAAACATACATATCAACATAACCTAACTAACTAACACCACACTAACATATATACAAACCACCCATATACACACTATCTACCTAAAGCACCAACGGTTACTTACAGGCGAGTATGCAAGGTCTAGAATGCCCAAGCCCTACCGTTCAAGAAAAAAAGACACCAAAGCCTAAGGGGGGTGAGAAAAGGACAGAAAGACACCATCCCCCAAAGGAAGAGGGTTTGGAACCTCAAGGAGGCCGAAAGGAGAAACCCCTCCACAACCGGGCACTCCTATTAGCCCCAACCCTCTCCCTTTCAAGATCCCTCACCTTCACCAATTCCCGAAAGACATCACCCACCACCTCATGCGTGGACAGGACTTTGCCCCTAGTGGACACCAAACACCGAGCGTGCCATGTGTAATAAAGAGTCACTAGACTAACTAAATAAAGTGACGACAACTCAAAACCTCTGTGAACTCTGAAGTCGCCATACACCATCTCAGAATAGGTCAGGGACGAGTGGCGGGGATAACCAACAGCTTCCCCTGCTCCCTCGAGAACCTCAATGTTGAAGGGGCATTCGACCAAAAAATGGTCCATGGT
Organism: Rana muscosa; assembly: GCA_029206835.1. Taxonomy (NCBI): domain Eukaryota; kingdom Metazoa; phylum Chordata; class Amphibia; order Anura; family Ranidae; genus Rana; species Rana muscosa. The sequence goes on along the minus strand of CM055116.1, from coordinate 1,291,139,304 downwards.
CTCTAATGCCCCCCCACATTCCGCACGAGGACAGCCTCTGTCCCCTAGGTTCCTATACTTGAGGTTTCCACGGACGTATAGACGTCCGTGAAAAGCCCTCCACGCAAGATCCCAAAACTTGTTCGGGATTCTTGGGGAATTTAGAAGGGCTAGTCCCTTCTCGAGACAGTGGCCTCAAAATGTCAGAGGCCATGACCCTTAGGTACAGCTCACGCCGACCCACAGAGCCCACCTCAAGGGCAGTTATCCGCCACTGTCTCAGTACCTTCAATGCTTGAGGGACATAGGATGGGAGGTACCCCTGCGATCTACGAAGATCACCGGGCCGGCCACCCTCCTCCCACTCACTCAGGAACAGCAAGAGCCAGTTCTTGCATGAGCGTTCCCACAGAGTAGGCAGGTCCACAAAGATAGACTGCAGGTTGAATTTCACAAAAATGGTGATGAAAAACACCACCGGATTGATCATATCCAACCCACCATGCCTCCTCTGTCGGTACGTGACCTCCCTCTTGATCAGATTTAGCCTGTTTCCCCACAACAGCAGGAAAAACAGGCCAGAGATCCGGGCATAGAGAGATGCAGGCAAAATACAGACGTAGCTGACATAGAGGAACTCTGGCAACAAGTACGTTTTGACCAAGCTTACCCTTTCCCTCAGGGACAGCTTCCAGCCCTTCACTTTCCGAGAGGCACCGACCAGTCTGCGTTCCCAGTTTAGCTTGGGGTAATCACCCGGGCCAAATAAGATGCCAAGAATTTTGACTTCTGGCTGGGGAAATACGTCCGGAAGAGCGAACTTCACTCTTATCCCAATTGACCAACGAACCAGATGCCTCGGAGTAGCTCCCAATTTGCGTCTCCACAAAGAGGGCCTCCTCGCGGCCGGACACCACCACCGAGACATCGTCCGCGTAGGCCACCACCTTCACTGCCAGATCCGGACCAATGCAAGGCCCCACCGGAACCCCCCTCAAACGCTCACAGTCAAGCCTTCTCACGAAGGGATCGACGGCAAAGACGTAGAGAAGGGGTTTCAACGGGCAACCCTGCCTGACCCCAGAGTCCACAGCAAAGGCAGGACCCACCCAACCGTTGACAAGAGGGAAGCTCACCGCCCCCCTGTACAACACTTTCAGCCAATCCACAAATTGCTCAGGCAAACCGTACTTCCTCAGAAGAAGCCAGAGGTACTCGTGGTTCACCCGGTCAAAAGCCTTGGCCTGGTTTAATGCCAGCAAATACCGCCCATCCCCCGTTGCCCTGCACCTTTCCACGGCCTCCCGGACGTTCAGGACGGCACTAAAGGTGCCCCGGCCGGAAATTGCACAGTGCTGGGAGACAGAAAGCATCTTGTCAGCGACTGCTGACATACGCAAAAAGAGTATTTTTGCCAGTATCTTTCTATCTGTGGTGAGAAGGGCGATCGGGCGCCAGTTCTCAATCACAGCCGGATCTTTCCCCTTTGACAGCAAGATCAGAGCCGACCTTCTCATTGAGGGAGGGAGCAGGCCGCCAGCCAAACACTCATTGAAAACCTCCCTCAAATGAGGAGCCAAAAGACCCTTGAAGGTTTTGTAAAATTCAGCCGTGAGCCCATCGGGCCCCGGCGACTTTTTCAAAGACAAAGAGTCAATGGCCTGCCCGATTTCTGCAACCGTGATCTCTGCTGTCAGAGAGTCCGGGAGATCAGGCCTCGCACAAAGCGGGGTCTCATCAAGAAATGTCCTGGCTTTCTCCATATCCAAAGACTTCCTACGAAGGAGGTCCGAAAAGTGGTCCCTGATGATACCCAGGATACCCGGTCTGGACCGGACCAGGGATCCCGCAGCATCCCTCAGGCCATGTATGACCTTCGAACTCACCGCCTCACCACAGCTCTTGTAGGGATCCGGGGAGGAGAACTTCCCGTAATCCCTTTCAAGGACCAGGGAGGCAAGACGGTCATACTGACACCCCTTCATCTGAAGCTTCAGATCGGATATCTGCTCCTGCGGGCCTCCAGCCGAAACCAGGCGGTCTAACTGCCTGCGTAACTTCTGGTAGGCCAGGTATTTAGACGTTGCCCAGAACCTAGAGATCCTGCGGAAAAAGCCCTCCGACCTTTTCTTCACTACTTCCCACCATTCCTGGCGGGAGCAGCCGCTCTCAAGGAGCGAAGCCTGATCCGCAAGAAAGATCCCATAGGCCTCCCTAACCTCGAGGTCCTCAAGCAGCGACCCATTGAGGCGCCAGAGACCCCGACCCTTCTGAGGGGTGTCGGCCACATTCAGAGTCACAGAAACCAAAACGTGATCGGAGAACTCCACCGCCTGCAACACAGGAGCCGCAAAGGAAGAGTCCCCCTTCAAAAAAAACCTGTCTAATCTACTCCTACAAATACCTCGGGCATAAGTGAAACCAGTGTGGTTGGGGAGACATTGCACATGCACATCCACCAACCCGGCCTCCCTCACTATGCTATTTAGAAAGATACTATCATATCCCAGGGGGCCTGAGGTGCCTGCCCGATCCTTTGATCTGGTGACCATGTTAAAGTCACCACCAAAGACCACCTGCTGGGACGTGAACAAGTAGGGCTTGACCATCGCAAGGAGGTTCTTCCTGTCCCTCTTGGTCTGAGGACCGTAGAAATTAATGAGTCGCAGGAATTGCCCCCTCACGATGGCATCCACCACCAGGCACCTACCGACCTCTACCTCAATCACTCGTCGACAAGCCACCGGACCAGTCTTAAAAAGGACTGGAACTCCACTGCAGGGCTCGGCCGCAAGAGACCAGAGGGAGGGCCCACATCTCCACTCCCTCTTTGCTAGATGCATCTCTGCCACCGATGCCAGCCAGGTCTCTTGCAAAAACAAAATGTCAGCTTCAACTCGGCTGAGAAAATCAAAGGCCATGAAACGAGCCGCCGCAGAACGCACACTTGCAACATTAATGGTTGCAACGCGTATTGGAGAGGGTACCGCCATCCTTAGTGATTTTGGCCTGCATTCTCCTCTGCGTTTTCACCTAAACCCTTAGACCTCCTCCGTACCGGAGAGGGCCCCATACTGATTCCCCAAAACTACTGGGGGGGTCCCCTAGGGACCCCCTCAGGAACCACCCGGGGCCCCGAGACCTCCCCCCCGCGCCCCTCCTTTTTGCCCTCCTCCTAACCCTCCTCTGCTGCCAGCCTGCCTGGGTCTGGCCGCCTGCCTCGTCTCCAGAGTACCCACTAGAGGCCCCCATGGGCCTCTTATGCAGGCCTCTGGATGACTCGGCCACCTCCATTTCCTCCCCCCCTGAATCCTGAAAAAAGGGATCCAGGGCAGGGCGAGGAGGGCGGAGGGGAAGAGGGACGGGGAGAGGGAGCATAGGGAGAAGGGGCATGGGGAGAGGGAGGAAAAACAAGGGGAGGGGGAGAGGAATGGGAACAGGGAGGGGGAGGGGGGAAGGAGGGGGGAGAAATCTTCCTGGAGGAAGAGGGAGGTTTGGGAACAGAAGGGGGAGGGGGTGAAGAAGGACGAAGAGAAGGGGGACCCCCTTCAGACGGCCCCGAATCCTCCCGACCCCCCACCCCCACTGGGCCCGATGCAGGTGCACCCGGCCCCCTAGAAACAGGTCCCGAGGGGCCAGGTGCATCCCCAGCAGGGGCCCCTCCACCACCATACCTGCGCCCGGTCCTCCGCCTCTGTGGCAGAGGACCCTCCGGGCCACTAGCCCCAGGCCCTGCCTGAGGCGCTTGGGGTGGGAGACCCCCCTCCTCCGGTGCGTCATCTGGGCCGAGCCCATCCCCATCAGCCGCATGCCCCCTGAAAGCCTTGGGGCAGCGACTGAATGGGTGGCCGGACACCCCACAGAGGTTGCAGACAATAAGTCTGCAAGTCTCCGAGGAGTGCCCAGGCCTGTTGCACCGGACGCACCGGGGCGTAGTGCAATCTGCACTTAAATGGGTGGGACTCCCACACTTGAAACACCGGCGGGGCTGGCCGGGGTAGAAAACCAGGATCCTGTCTCTCCCAATAAAGGCACTGCCAGGGACATGGGTTACAGTAGTCCCCTGGCGCCTGAGACGGATCCTGGCTGACCACGCACCAGTCCAGACCCCGCGCTCGTCCAGGTTCTTGCGAAGGGGAGACTGCAGCTGTCCATACCTCCCCAACCAGGTGGCAATGTCCTCTGGTGGGAGGGATTCATTCCTGACCAAAATGGTCAGGGTCTTGGTGTCCTCCTGCCTGGACAGGGGGACCACCCTGAAGGACTTCCAAGGCTCGGATCTCTTCAGGAGCTCATAGATGGTGAGGAAGAGCTCCATTAGCACCAAGGAGGAGAAACTAACATCAAACTCCTTGGTGCCCGTGGGATGGATCACCGCGAAGAGATCCGCCACCTTAAACTTACCATCCTTCAACAGAAGGTCCACCACCTGCCCCCTAGTGGGGCACTGTCCAGGTCCCTCCAACCGCAGCTGCACAACATTGCGCCTCTCCGGACCCCCTGTACCCCTCGACCACGGGTTCACCCCCTGGAACTGATCTGCGGGGGGAACCCAGAAGTTCTGGGCGCCAAACTGGCCGTACAGAGGGGCCAAAGGGACGCTGATCCCTGCCACCCGGGCAAAGGACCTGGACTCCCGAAGCGCCTCAAGCAGTACTGCTTCCTGGGCCTCTCCCAAAACTCCCCCAGCCTCGGTACCAGAGGCACCCTCCCCTGCCCTATTTATAGGAGCACCCCCAGAGGGTACCCCAGCATCCGCAGCCGAGACACCACCCGGGGGAACCCCCCGGCCTAATCCTGCCGGGGGGGTCCCTCCCATCCACCTCCCCCCGGGGCAAGCCACACCCATAACCACCCTCCTCCTAACACTAGGAGGAGGGTCTACCACAGGGGACCCACCAGAGCAGATATGAGCCCCCGATGGCTCCTCCCCCTGCTCCCGCGGCCGTGGCTGCCCCTTCCCCTTACTTTGGTCTTGACCATCTTTACTGGCCTGACTGGCCTCCATTTTTTTAATAAATGTTACAGCAGGGTGATCCCCGGAGAGATCCCCTGCCTCCACCGCCCCACCCTTTGTCCCGGGCTCAAATCCCCTGAAGAAATCACAGTCATACCTACGTCCATCCCTTCTGCTTCATTATTATCATCCCCGCCATTGGCGGCCGCAAACCGGAAGTCCTTGACCACTTCCGGTTCAAGGTCCTCATCCCGGCCAGCCTCCCCGCCCACTTCCGGGTTAGGCTGACCAGGGAAACCGGAAGTGGCCGTGCGACCGCGCTGGCTCCTCCCACTTCCGCCCGCCGCCCAAACTCCCGCCCATACTCCTCCCCCTGGCTTCCCAGTCTGTCCACACCATGCCCACTGGCCACACCCCCACTGTCAGCAGTGGAGGCTGCATAATTTGGCGCCAAAGCGTCCAGTGTTTGTGGGCAACTGACAGCCTCCATTCCTTCACCTCCTGGACATGGTGCCCCACCACCCACACCAACCAACACCCCAACACCCGCAACCACCCCCATCCCGCCACCATCAGACACCCTGTGCACTTCTGCAGTCACTTCCTGCTTTTTCTCAGTCTCTGCTGCTGCTTCCTCCACCATCTTGCCACCAACCTCCATACACACTCCTGCAGTCTTTACTGATGTCCCCGCTGCTGCTTCCTCCATCTCAGCTCTCTGCAATGCAGTCTCTACCTGCATGGCGGACCCCTCTCCCTCCTCCTCAACATGTGTAGCTGTCTTACCACATGCGGGATTCACAGGGGTCATGGGGGATCCGCCATTTTGCCTGGCTGCTTCAGTCCTCCCTACCCTCAGCTTTTCCTCCGGCAGTGGTGTCAAAACAACCACCGCCACTCCCCCCAACTTCCCCACTCCCATAGTGCTCCCATCTTGGCCCACTTTGGCTGCATCATGGGGTACCCTACCCGGGACTACCTGTGTGCTAGACTGCACTACAGCAGCGTCCCGGGGACCCTCCGCAGCCAGGCCACTGGGGACTGCACATCCCAGGGAGAGGGGGGGGGGAAGGGGAGGGGGGAGGACTTCCACAAAAACCAGGTCTTACCGGGACCGGGACCAGGGGCTCCTCAGGCCGTAGATGGAATTGGGTCTGTACCTTCTGGCTGCTACGCCGGACAGCCTGGGAGCCCTCTCTGCTTGCTCTCCGGAGCTCTGCTTTGACCTCCTGAAGGAACTCAGCCTCTTCTCTGCCTCGGTCACTCAATCCCATCAGCAGGTTCCAGGTGTTGTTACACTGGCTCTTCAGGAGGTCGATGGACACCGCGAGCTCCCCTCTCCTGCTGCTGTTGGCCCGATCCCTCCGGTTCCTCAGCTCTGCCAGGACTGCATTCCTTCTACAGAAGGCCCGACTGGCCTTCTGGATGAGGGTCTTGATCCTAGAGACCTTCCTCTCCACCTTAGCTGGAAATTTTTTATTTTATATAGACTGCTACCAAAATGTACAATATTTACAATATAGACACGATATATACAAACAACAATAAACTAATACAAATATTTACATTCTCTTTCCCACCGACCACCCATTTGGTCTTACACATACTTAAACTTGGGGGGGGGGGGGGGGGGAGAGAGAGAGGAAAAAAAAAAAAATTTAACATTTTATATAAACACCCCACATATATACATATATTAACTTATCCTAGCTAACTAACTACCACATACTAATATATACAAGCTATCTACCTACACACCCCAAAACTTGCCCTAACTAACTAACACATCATACTAATACAAACCACCCACCAACACATATACTAACTACCTACCTAATCACCATAGGCTACTTACAGGCGAGAATGCAGGGTCTAGAATGCCCAAGCCCTACTATTCAGGAAAAAGGAGACACCAAAGATCTAATGGGGTGAGAAAGGACAGAAAGATACCATCCCCCAAAGGAAGAAAGTCTGGGGCCTCAAGGAGGCCGGAAGGAGAAACCCCTCCACATCCGGGTACTCCTATTGGCCCCAAACCTCTCCCTCTCAAGACTCCTCACCTTCACCAACTCCCGAAAAATATCACCCACCACCTCATGCGTGGGCAGGACTTTGCCCCTAGTGGACACCAAACACCGAGCGTGCCATGTGTAATAGAGCGCCACTAAACTGACTAAATAAAGTGAGGACAACTCAAACCCTCTGTGAACCCTGAAGTCGCCATACACCACCTCAGAATAGGTCAAGGACGAGAGTCGGGGATAACCAACGGCTTCCCCCGCCCCCTCGCGAACCTCAATGTTGAAAGGGCATTCGACCAAAAAATGGTCCATGGTCTCCAATGCCCCCCCACATTCCGCACGGGGACAACCTCTGTCCCCTAGGTTCCTGTACTTGAGGTTTCCACGGACGTAAAGACGTCCGTGGAAAGCCCTCCACGCAAGATCCCAAAACTTGCTTGGGATTCTTGGGGAATTCAGAAGGGCTAGTCCCTTCTCAAGGACTCTCTCCGGGCAGTCCCTTAAAGACAGTGGCCTCAAAATGTCCGAGGCCATGACTCTTGAGTACAGCTCACGCCGACCCACAGAGCCCACCTCAAGGGCAGTTATCCGCCACTGCCTCAGCACCTTCAACGCTTGAGGGACATAGGATGGGAGGTACCCGTGTGATCTACGAAGATCACCGGGCCGACCCCCCTCCTCCCACTCACTCAGGAACAGCAAGAGCCAGTTCTTACATGAACGCTCCCACAGAGCAGGCAGGTCCACAAAGATGGACTGCAGGTTAAATTTCACAAAAATGGTGATGAAAAACACCACCGGATTGATCATATCCAACCCACCATGCCTCCTCTGTCGGTACGTGACCTCCCTCTTGATCAGATTCAGCCTGTTTCCCCACAACAGCAGGAAGAACAGGCCAGAGATCCGGGCATAGAGAGATGGAGGCAAAATACAGACGTAGCTGACATAGAGAAACTCCGGCAGCACGTACGTTTTGACCAGGCTTACCCTCTCCCTCAAGGACAGCTTCCAGCCCTTCCAGGCATTCACTTTCCGAGAGGCACCGACCAGTCTGCGTTCCCAGTTTAGCTTGGGGTAGTCACCCGGACCAAAAAAGATGCCAAGAATTTTAACTTCTAGCCGGGGCTGGGGAAATACGTCCGGAAGGACAAACTGCTCGCCTTCCTTCCCCAACCAGAGAACTTCACTCTTGTCCCAATTGACCAACGAACCGGATGCCTCGGAGTAGCTCCCAATTTGCGTCTCCACAAAGAGGGCCTCCTCGCGGCTGGACACCACCACCGAGACATTGTCCGCGTAGGCCACCACCCTCACCGCCGGACCCGGACCAGTACAAGGCTCCACCGGAACCCCCTCCAAACGCTCACAGTCGAGCCTTCTCACGAAGGGATCGACGGCAAAAACGTAGAGAAGAGGGCTCAACGGGCAACCCTGCCTGACCCCTGAATCCACAGCAAAGGCAGGACCCACCCAACCGTTGACAAGAGGGAAGCTCACCGCCCCCCTGTACAACACTTTCAGCCAATCCACAAATTGCTCAGGCAAACCGTACTTTCTCAGAAGAAGCCAGAGGTACTCATGGCTCACCCGGTCAAAAGCCTTGGCCTGATCCAATGCCAGCAAATACCGCCCATCCCCCGTTGCCCTGCACCTTTCCACGGCCTCCCGGACGTTCAGGACGGCACTAAAGGTGCCCCGGCCAGGAATTGCACAGTGCTGGGAGACGGAAAGCATCTTGTCAGCGACTGCTGACATACGCAAAAAAAGTATTTTTGCCAATATCTTCCTATCTGTGGTGAGAAGGGCGATCGGGCGCCAGTTCTCAACCACAGTCGGATCTTTCCCCTTTGACAGCAAGATCAAAGCTGACCTTCTCATTGAGGGAGGGAGCAGACCGCTGGCCAAACACTCATTGAAAACCTCCCTCAAATGAGGAGCCAAAAGACTCTTAAAGGTTTTGTAAAATTCCGCCGTGAGCCCATCGGGCCCCGGCGACTTTTTCAAAGACAAAGAGTCAATGGCCTGCCCAATTTCTGCAACCGTGATCTCTGCTGTCAGAGAGTCTGGAAGACCAGGCCCCGCCTGAAGCGGGGTCTCATCAAGGAATGCCCTGGCTTTCTCCATATCCAAAGGCTTCCTACGAAGGAGGTCTGAAAAGTGGTCCCTGATGATACCCAGGATGCCCGGTCTGGACCGGACCAGGGATCCTGCAGCATCCTTCAGGCCATGTATGACCTTCGAACTCACCGCTTCACCACAGCTCTTGTAGGGATCCGGGGAGGAGAACTTCCCGTAATCCCTTTCAAGGACCAGGGAGGCGAGACGGTCATACTGACAACCCTTCATCTGAAGCTTCAGATCGGATATCTGCTCCTGAGGGCCCCCAGAAGAAACCAGGCGGTCTAGCTGCCTGCGCAACCTCTGGTAGGCCAGGTACTTGTACGTCGCCCGGTACCTAGAGATCCTGCGGAAAAAGCCCTCCGACCTCTTCTTCACTACCTCCCACCATTCCTGGCGGGAGCAGCCGCCCTCAAGGAGCGAGGCCTGATCCGCAAGAAAGATCTCGTAGGCCTCCCTAACCTCGAGGTCCTCGAGTAGCGATCCGTTAAGACGCCAGAGACCCGACCCTTCTGAGGGGTGTCGGCCACATTCAGAGTCACAGATACCATAACGTGATCGGAGAACTCCACCGCCCGCAACACAGGTGCCGCAAAGGCAGAGTCCCCCTTCAAAAAAAACCTATCTAATCTACTCCTACAATTACCTCGGGCATAAGTGAACCCAGTGTGGTTGGGGAGGCACTGAATATGCACATCCATCAACCCGGCTTCCCTTACTATACTATTCAGAAAGATACTATTATATCCCAGGGGGCCAGTGGTGCCTGCCCGATCCTTTGATCTGGTGACCATGTTAAAGTCACCACCAAAGACCACCTGCTGGGACGTGAACAAGTAGGGCTTGATCATTGTGAGGAGGCTCTTCCTGTCCCTCTTGGTCTGGGGACCGTAGAAATTGATGAGCCTCAGGAATTGCCCCCTCACGGTGGCATCAACCACCAGGCACCTACCGACCTCTACCTCAATCACTCGTCGACAAGCCATCGGACCAGTCTTAAAAAGGACTGCAACTCCACTGCAGGGCTCGGCCGCAAGAGACCAGAGGGAGGGCCCACATCTCCACTCCCTCTTCGCAAGATGCATCTCTGCCACCGATGTCAGCCAGGTCTCTTGCAAAAATAAAATGTCAGCTTCAACTCGGCTGAGAAAATCGAAGGCCATGAAACGAGCCGCCGCAGAACGCACACTTGCGACATTAATGGTCGCAACGCGTATTGGAGAGGGTACCGCCATCCTTAGTGATTTCGGCTTGCACTCCTCTCTGCGTTTTCACCTATACCTCATGTCCCCCCCCCGAATCAGAGAGGGGCCCAAACGGGTTCTCAATAACCACTGGGGGGGGTCCCCTAGGGACCCCCTCAGGGACCACCCGGGGTCCTGAACCCGAACCCCCCCCCCCAGGATCCTTCTTTTTTGTCCTCCTCCTAACCCTCCTCTGCAGCCAGCCCGTCTGGGTCTGGCCACCAGCCTCGTCGCCAGAGCACCCACTAGAGGCCCCCATGGGCCTCTTGTGTGGGCCCCTGGCTAACACAGCTACCTCTATCTCCTCCCCCCCCGAACCCCGGAAAAAAGGGTCCAGGGTGGGGTGGGAAGGAGAAGAAGGCGGAGGAGAAGAGGGGCGGGGAAGGGGGTCATAGGGAGAGGGAGGGAGAGGAAGGGAAGGAGGGGGGGGAGAAAAGGAGGGGGGGAGGGGGGGAGGGGAAAAGGGGGGGGAGCGGGGAAGGGGGGGAAAAGGGGGAGGGGGTGAAGGGGGGGAGGGGAAAAGGGGGGAGGGAGCGGGAAAGGAGGGGGGGAGGGAAGGAAGGGAAGGGGGGGAAAAGGGGGAGGGGGTGAAGAGGGACGAGGAGGGGGACGACCCCCCGCAGGGGGCCCCTCCCTACCCTCCCGACCCCCCACCCCCACTGGGCCTGATGCTAGCATACCCGGCCCCCCAGAAACGAGTCCCGAGGGACCAGGCACCTCCCCAACAGGGGCCCCCACATCACCTCGTCTTCGCCTGGTCCTCTGCCTCTGTGGCAGAGGCCCTTCTGGACCACTAGCCCCAACCCCAGGCACCTCACCTGGGCCTGCTTGGGGCGCCTGGGGCGGGAGGCCCACTCCCCCCGGTGCGCCGTCTGGGCCAGGCCCATCCCCATCCGCCGCACGCCCCCGGAAAGCCCTGGG
>CM055116.1:1290231821-1290472961 GCA_029206835.1 Rana muscosa | reverse complement strand
ATCTATCCATTCTTTCCATAGTTTTAGTAACTTCAAGGATGTGTTTTCATTGAATATAGGTGTGTTTTTCAAACAACATGTTTATCCATTTTCCGGATCCAGTCCCCGAGGGTAGGAGGGTTGGGGGAGACCTAACATGAGGCAATCAACTTACAGGCCATAAAAAGTGATCTTTTAATGGCCACTACTTGATCATGTTCCAGATTGTTGGGATTTATACATTGCTCAAAAAAATTAAAGGAACACTTTTGAAATCGGAACTCCTGGGATATTGATCTGGTCAGTTAAGTAGCAGAGGGGGAGGGGTGTATACAGAGGGGGTTAATCAGTTTCAGCTGCTTTGCTGTTAATTGAAATTAACAACAGGTGCACTAGATGGGCAACAATTTCATTGTGCATTAAGACGCCCTACACCCCAAAAGCAAATATTTTATAATGAAATAAAACCCCTCCCCCATAAGACTACAATTGATTGGGAAGGGTTTTCTCTTGATGCTAAAAGGTGCCATAAATAGGTGTGCCCCATTCCTGTACTGAGATAATCATGCAAATCTGGCATTCACCTGAGGGCCACAGTTTGACACCACTAGTCCCAACAATGGAGGTTGGCTTCCATAAATATGGTCATTGTGATGGAAATAGTATCAGCAGTCAATCACAATCAGGTACCTCCTCTTTAACATATCAATTCACAAGCCGATCACCATAAGGACAATCAATTCTGTATTGAGTGTAATGGCTTTCCATTTTCTGTAGATAGATATACTTTGGTTTTGCTTTGGCAATTACTATTTTTAATGAATAACACAATCTCAGTTATATTATTAACTTTACCTAAATTTAATTTTTTTTTAAGTTGCTTCTGTTAAATATTTTTCTGTACATTTCATTTTTCCAGGTTCTTCTTTTAGCGACTGTGACAGACCTAGCCGGGACAGAGACTTTTGAAGAGGACTGAATGCTAGCCTCTTGCCTTGAGATCATGGGCCCTGGCATTTGGGGGAATGGCGCTCTTTGTGAGGTGTATGCCTGGGGACCCTTGAGGTGGTGTTACTTTGAATTCAGGTCCATGTCCCCCCAAGACACACAGACTCTGGGAACCCTGTATATGCCATATTAGAAATAGTGACTGATTCATAATGTTGGGACACATACTGTTAGGAGATGCTGATGTCAACTCCAGCTGTAGGCAGCTGTAGTGCCAGGGTAGCCTAGGTGGCTGCAAGAGGAAGTGGGTTAGTAAGTGTATATACTAACGTCTCAGCCGATTCGATATGTTTATGTGCACATATGTTCAGAGCTGGTTGGCCTCTATAATTGTCTCCAGCACCATTTTGGAGAAGCCTGGTGTCCTGATAGGACAAGCAAATCTTGGGAGATTTGGTCAGCCATGTTTGGGTGGATACCTTATATTAGGAAAACCCAGTCACGTTTAGGACAGAACACATGTGTGTATATTTCCCCATACCATTTATATAACCTTGGTGTAAGTTTACATCACGCACCCAGAACCATCCTTTTCTGTGGATTATATGGATCTTGACCTTACGGATGTCAAGAGGTCTTAATATATAATCATCGAGGATTCTCCAGCTTTCGGTCATAACAACACATGCCTTTACCGATCACGGAGACATAAGTTCCTCTGAGTCCAATTTCTTTGGTAAGCCTACACTTTTACCGGTGGTGGGTCTGCACACCTTATACAAGAGCCACGGTTTATTGTCTGCAAGATTCACTTGGAAGTCATTGATGTTCCTCCTCAGTTACTTTGCTGACACTTGGTGGACTTTATATTGATTTATGGACTTTGAAGTTTTTCACATGCATTTCTGGTACAATTCATGTTGATATCACATATACTGTTTTTTGTCACAGTGAGCACATCACTTTCTAGGGGTATATCCCATCATCAATTATATACTTATTGGGTTTTATTTCCTATTTAATTGTATAAGCGCTACACTTATTACATCCACTTTCTTCTAGCTACTTTTCAACTAGCCGTGTTAGCTGCTATTCTGTATATTGTCAGCGCAGGCTTATTTATACCACATGTGTGTATAGACAGGGACAGAGACCCCGCTTTTGAGTGAGCGTTAGGAGAAGGTAGGGAGAGTGTTCCAGCCTGTGAGGGATAGCTCAGGGTTCCTACGAAGTCCATGTTCAGCAATCAAACGAGTATCATCTTTGTAGTTGTCAGCGGTTGGAATATCTGATATCTATATTCAGACTGGGAGGAAGTGGTATATGACAAAAGCACACAATGGGAGTGTGGGACGTTTCGTAACTTTGGTGGCAAGCAGTGTAATGCTTCCTGCAGTCTGGGACATCCAAACTTCCACCTGGATCCAAGGTCTGGATAACAGGAGAGGAGAGGAGAGGTACAGATACCAGCCGCCATGGAGGTTGCGAGAGATGCAGATTCAGCACCGAGGACCAGTGTCAGAGCAGGTCCTGCTGGCATGGTTTGATTCTATCCGCTGCAAACTCTGGAAGGAAGCACTAGCCCGTGAGCAGCGACACCAGGGAAAAGTTCTCCCCTCCATCCAGGAAAGGTACTGGTCGCAGTATGGATTGTGGGTGCTGTTTTTGGGAGAAAAACTGCACAAGGAGCAGACAGCTGACTTAAGTAGGCTGGTCTGGGCAGAGATGCGGCTTGATGAGAGTTACAGAGCCCTTCAGTGGCATGTATCCCAAGCATGCCCTTGGATAGAGGATGACAGCCCAACTGAAGGCTTTGGCAACGGCGGCCTGGCACTGTTGTTTGTGAAATTGACAGGGGACCCTAACTTTGGGAGTGATTTGGAGTGGCGGTTGGACGAAATCATTGATTTCAGAGAAGGGGTACTGAACGTCTTGGAAGTGCACTGGGCACTGGAAGATATAGATTTTCTGGCGGTTCAGGAATGGGAGCTGGAGATTGCCTACAGATGGCTGCTAGACTCTGCTCAGCGCCAGGGCTGGGCTCCCTTTGTCTGGGACTATCAGGAAATATCAGTTGACAACTCTAAAATCCTGGCTGAAGAGTCAGCAATGTGCCAGAGTAACAGTGTGCTTTGCCAACCTGCCCCCACAGCTATGGACGCGGAGATCTTATGGCGGATGCAGCAAGTGCTGACTGACCTTGATGATCCTGTTTCTGCATGGGATGATCTTGGATGGAGGAATGTGCCTGTCCAGCAGTATGCCAGAGAATCGGCAGTGGAAAATCTGGAGATTGCCTACCCCAAAGCTGAAGTGCTGACAAAAGGGCAGAGCTCTGCTAACCTCTGCCCAGCACCGATAGCATCTTCTGGGTTCCACGGACAGGAGATTGTGAATCTTTATCCCCAGACACCAGTTGCAGACACAGGGATTTGATAGACTGTTCTGCTGAGAAAGAACAACCTAATGAGCCTCCAGCAGAAGAGCTGGTATCAGAGCCAAACTTCACTGTGCTCTGCCCAACGCCAACAAGTCCAAGACTTCTGCCCCACACCTGTGGCAGTTCCAGGGGCTCAGGGTGAGAAGGTGGAAATCACTTCCCAGCAGCAGATAAGGATACAGGGGGAGAAGGGAGAGGCGGTGCGAGGAGCATCCCCAACAGTCGGCCAGGGTGGAGGAAGCGGTCTTTCCTCCCCAGCAAAGACCTGTGCACCTGGCAGACAGTACCACAGACATGTCGTCCCAGCAGCCAGATGAGGGAACAGAAAAGAAAGCAGCCAGTTCACCTCCCCAATGGCAGCTACACAGTTTGGAAGTGGAGGAATACAGCCTCCTGCCCCAACGGTTAGCCGAAGCGGATGATGTGGAGTCCCCAGCAGACGTGCTGGCAACAGGGCAGTATGCTACCAACCTCTGCCCAGCACCGGCAACAACTGTGGAGATCCAGGGAGCTGGGGTAGTCGGCCCCTGTCTCCAGCGACAAGCTAATGTAGTGAAGCTGCTACTCCCAGCTGAATCA
Organism: Rana muscosa; assembly: GCA_029206835.1. Taxonomy (NCBI): domain Eukaryota; kingdom Metazoa; phylum Chordata; class Amphibia; order Anura; family Ranidae; genus Rana; species Rana muscosa. The sequence goes on along the minus strand of CM055116.1, from coordinate 1,290,469,015 downwards.
CTGGCAACAGGGCAGAGTGCCACTGGCCTCTGCCTAGCATCTACAGTATCTCTACAGCTTCAGGAAGCTGGGGCGATCGGTCCCTCTACCCAGCAGCAGACAGAGCCCCGGAATGTTAAAAACCACCCAGTTGAAGCGATAGCAGCCGGACAGAGAGTCAATGACCTCTGCCCCACACCTACTGGTGGCAACTGCTCCTTGCAGTCAAAATTGGAGATCATGTGGACTGACTATGTGAGTTCACTTTGCCCGACTAATGCATGTCCAGACCAGGTGGAGGTCTGGGACCTTGTTTGACGACTTTTGATGGGGGAGAAATGTGACAGACCTAGCCGGGACAGAGACTTTTGGAGAGGACTTAATGCTAGCCTCTTGCCTTGCGATCATGGGCCCTGGCATTTGGGGGAATGGTGCTCTTTGTGAGCTGTATGTCTGGGGACCCTTGAGGTGGTGTTACTTTGTATTCAGGTCCATCTCCCCCCAAGACACACACTCTGGGAACCCTGTATATGCCATATTAGAAATAGTGACTGATTCATAATGTTGGGACACATACTGTTAGGAGATGCTGATGTCAATGCCAGCTGTAGGCAGCTGTAGTGCAGGACAGCCTAGCTGGCTACGAGAGGAAGTGGGTTAGTAAGTGTATATACTCACTTTTCATCCGATTTGATATATTTATGTGTACATATGTTCAGAGCTGTTTGGCCTCTATACTTGTCTCCAGCACCATTTTGGAGAAGCCTGGTGTCCTAATAGGACAAGCAAATCTCGTGAGATTTGGTCGGCCATGTTTGGGTGGATACCTTATATTAGGAAAACCCAGCCACATTTAGGACAGAACACGTGTGTGTGTATAGACAGGGACAGAGACCCCGCTTGTGAGAGAGAGTTAGGAGAAGGTAGGGAGAGTGTTCCGGCCTGTGAGGGATAGCACAGGTTTCCTGCAGAGTCCATGTTCAGCAATGAAACGAGTATCGTCTTGTTTGTAGTTGTCAGCGGCTGGAATATCTGATATCTATATTCGGACTGGGAAGAAGTGGTATATGACGAAAGCACTCAAGCGAAGTGTGGGACGTTTCATTACAGTGACCATCTCCATGTAGTAGGCATCTATGATGAACAACAGGAGACCTAAAGGGGGAAGCTACATAGCAAGTATATTAATATTGAAAAATGATTGTTGGGTCTATCCAGTTCATCTATTCAATGTTTTTCCTTCAGTTCTGCTTTATCTCTCTGCATCCTTCAGCCTCCCCATGTCATCTTTTCTTCTCCATTTGTAGTTGCTGGTGGCTAGCGTCAGAATTTGTCATAAAAGCTTTAGGGATTAAGGATTCTCTTTGCAATTTTGAATGTTCCCATTGCTTAGCCATCCAACAGGCAGCAAAGTTTAGTTGAGTCTTTCCCTCACATTTACTGGATTTTTTTCTCAATAACCTTCAAATTTGTATTACATGCAAAAATTAATTATTAAATTGCAGCTTACCAATCCAACGTGGTGGTTTCATTATTTTTTAGGCTTTTTTTTCATCCGGTGATCCTGCTGGTAAGTCTGTTGTTTTTCAACTTACTTTGACAGACCAAGCTGTCCAGACAAAATAGTAGTTAGAGGATCGAGACAAACTATTTACCACTTATAGTGGTGCTTACAAAGACCAGTGTTTAATAATTTATGTAAAACCTTTATTCTAAAAGCAAAAAAAAACCTGTTGCTGGAAATGATTATAAAGTGTTAGCTGGAGTTTGGCTTCAATTTCTTAGCCAAATCCCTCAAAATCTGCTAGTCCATCTAACACTCCCCTCCCCCAGACTAACAATGCTACTCTCCAAAGGTTTCTTCTTTACTACTTCATCCAGAGCTCAGATACCCTAAGATAGGAAATGTGATACTGGTAGGATCAACGGGTGAAATAAAGAAAAACTCATACAAAAGAAAACAAATGCAGTCATTGGATTGGTAAGCTTCAATATATTCCCATTTCTGTATTGGGATTTAATACCACTTTAATATCACATCCTCCTGTGCCTGGTGCCATGGGCTTCTACATTACTCTATCACTTTACCTTATGCAAATAAAGCACTTGCATTACCATTAGCAATTTTGGCCATAATTTTCTATGTGATGAATAAAACTTTCAGTAACTATACAACAGAACACATCAAATCAAAACTTATCCCATAATAGCCAGAGACTGGAATATTCCGTACACAGGACTGAGACACAACATTTATAATAACAATGGTATCTATCCTGAATATTCTGAGCCTACACCCGAAAGACAATAGACAGCAGGGACGAGGGGAACAATAGTGATGCAATGCGGTGTATATAGTAAACACAACAAACAATAGTACAGGTGGACCCTCCAGGAAGACAATATGAATACTAAACACTTGCAGTGTTATGGTAATGATTACCACAACCAATTCAACAGACAATGTTAGGGGTGTAGAACACCTAGAAAATTTATCTCAACTAATAAAAAATAAAGTATGCTAGATGCAAGAGATATTTAAAAAAATCCAATAAATTTGTATCTGATTCACTGACCACATACACAGCTCCATACCCTAGAACATTTATAACAATGCAAAGAAAGACAAAAACTCTTATATTCTTGTGACAATTGGAAGTCACTTCTATAAATTTCCACTTTTCCAACACTAAAGCACCCAAAACACTTTCTCCTATAACTCTTAAGCCCCGTACACACGATCGGTTTGACTGATGAAAACCGTCCGATGGATGGTTTTCATTAGACCAACCGATCATGTATGGTACCCATCGGCCTTTTTTTCCATCGGTTGGAAAAAATAGAACATGTTTTAAATTTTTCCGATGGATAAAAAACCGATCGAAAACTCTGATCGTCTATGGGCAAGTCCATCGGATCAAAAACCCACGCATGCTCAGAATCAAGTCGACGCATGCTCAGAAGCATTAAACTTCATTTTTCTCGGCTCATCGGAGTGTTTTACGTCACTGCGTTTGGAACGGTCGGTTTTTGGACTGATGGTGTGTGGCCAAGACTGATGAAAAACAGTTTCATCGGATTTCCGATGGACAAATCCATCGGACGAAAATCCATAGGTTATCCGATCGTGTGTACAGGGCTTTAGTCTAAAGCTGGTCATAGATGGGAAGGGTTTAGAGATGAATCTCTAGAAATAAGCCCAGACATGGCAGCTCCAATATTCCTATCTTGACAGGTCCTTTTAGTTCTTCAAACTATAAAATGTAATCAGCATAAAAATCAAGTATATATATATATATATATATATATATATATATATATATACTTATTTATTTATTTTTTTCAATAAAGTCCTTTTTAAATTAAACCCATTGGTATATAATGTTACTGGAAATTAGACATAATGGTATAAAAGAACCAGCAAGAACCCACAGCAGATGTCACAATGAGATGTTTTTTTTCTCAATGAATTACCTTGTTAGTACTTCCTTTTGTATTGGTTATTCAGTTTAGAATCAGGTAAAAAATATTTTAAGATTAACATTTCCAACATATTAACCATAAAATAGAAGATTATTTTTGTTTTTTAACTCAGTAAAGTTTTAAATTATCTGGGTTCCATCATGTTAATTCTATCACTTATTCTCTAGAAAACATGTTCATATGTAAATTGGCAGCAGCAATTCAGGCTTGTTTACATAACATTTACATTAGAAGTCAGCCAATGGAAACCCTCCATTCTCTGACTTCCCCACCCATCTCCCTTTTATAAAGCGGGCATCAACCTCTCATCAGTCATTATACTTTCAGAGATCCCGTTATACTCGTCTATTACAGCCTAGCTGGAGATTTGGTGACGTTGTCCAGTGTTGAGCTGCAGGAGAACTGAATATTCAGACAAACTAACCCGACTTCATCACCGCTGAATCCCCACCACATTAAGGTAAGGTCACTTTCATCTAACCAATCAATGTATCTTTATATATTTATCACATAAACCTCTGTAGTATTATTATCTGAATGTCCATTAAATAATAAAGAACTATGTATTAAAAACTGCCAAAAGAGGCAAAGGATGGAGTTTTAGGACAAGATATTATGTAATACAATGTATAGAGAAGACTGGATAGACATTGGAGGCTTGCAGTGACCAGCCTGGTAAAAAAGTTTTTAGTAATAAATTAAATGCAATAAAAGTTGAGGGTTGTAATTTTTGTGATGTAATACAAAGGAAAACATGTGTTTGGGTGGCCAAATAATGTATCATTTTATGTAAATCTCCTATTACAAGTATATTCCAATCTGTACAAAACAATTCGCCAATTGTTGAGTTTTTGGTATGAAAGATTTCCTTACAACAAAACAGGAGTACAACATGTTTCATAAATATCTCACTGAGCATTCCCTGCAATTCATTTCATGAAGTGTGCCAGTCTGATACTATGAGGTTTTGCTGAGAACATAAAGATAACAATAACACTGAGCTGGAAAATGCCTTGAACATGTATTTATTTTTTAAGATGCCTGAAAAGAGATGTGACAATGGAGTGTTTGGATGTTATGACATCACTCATGGTTATTGTGGGTCATTCTGGGACTTCACAGTTTTGGGGAGAATGTTTTAGGGAAGAGTCACTAATATCTTCTGATGACCTTTAGCATTGCCTCTGCTGTCTTGTGCTGGGTACAAAAAGTGAGACAACTATTTTCCATATTTTATATGATAGTTCTGATTAAAATTACACTTCTTACCTGACTGAGCTCTGTGTTCATCCTCCCGACGTTGTGTAACAAAACTGGAAACTCAGCATAGCTGGTTAGCAACAAGAAAGCTGAGTATCTCTTGTAGGTCATCCTTCTGATATGTTTAGTCTTTTTATGGCAGTGTCTGCCGAAATATGAGGGTCACCAAGATGTTTCTGACAGCAGATACACCTTTCCATCAATGCTGGCCAATTTTTTATTACATTTCTTTCCCCAAGGACACTTGAGCAAAAAAATGTGTTTTTTGACCACCAGTTACTGAGCTGGCCCCTGCAGATAACTTAACTATTGGATATATCCCGCCACTTATTTATCTATTTCTATATGTCTTGATTTTTCCATTTTGTTTTTGTACTTGTTAAAGTTATACCATTGCATGGTTTTCTGTTTATAAATAGATTGCTGGCTTTCCTTATTTAAGTCCTTTAAATCCATACATATATGTTGTTGTGTTCAAGCTCTATATTTAGTGGCCGAACCTTATTCCTGAGTCATAGAGATATAGATGGGGAGGTCTATTGAGTATTTCATATTTATGGATATATAACGGAGGATAACAGTTCTCATATTTGACACATTTTTATGGTTTCTTTTTAAAGATAAATTGTCTGCCTAATAATGTAATAAAAACATTGTTTGTTTCCTCTCCAGGACACTATGGCCTCTGTTGCTCATGGTGTGGAACGTCTTCTGGACAGAATGGTCTCCTTCTCCTTACAAGGACTACAGAAGGTAGACATACAGGAGCACTTCCTCATTGTGAAGGAACTTGGAAAAGGTGGTTTTGGAAAAATATTCTCGGCACACAACAGGAACACAGGTAATTAATCTAATCACCATTTCAATGTTTTCTACAAATATTTATGTATATGTAAGTAAATTTGATCTGTAAGATATAGACTTTTCAAAAGAGGTCACTAATTGTAGAATTACTCTAAAGTAAAAGGGCCGGTAAAGTAAATATTTACATCTCTATAAATATAAAATGTAGAAAAACTTCAATACATATTGGTAAGATTATTTTGGGAACTATGTCTGATTCTTGGGAGCAGTTTTGCAAATCTCAAAATGTCTTGATTGGTACATATCTGTCTGAAGGAGTGAACAGATATCCATTTAATTAAAGGAATAGGTGAGGGACAGTCAGGCTGGGGAGGATTTGATGCTAAAAATGCTGGTTGTCCTCTAGCGAGCTGTCTTCTGGTATGGCTGAGGTTTAACATTAAATGAAGCGTATTACATTCTCAATCTAGGAGTAACAGTGAAACATACAGAAAATACCAGCTTAATATTTCCAATTTTTGATCTAATGTTAAACTTCTTCTTTTTTTTTTTGCACAGATAAAAGAATGGCATTGAAGGTCATTGATAAAAACAGAAGCAGTCAGCGGTCTTTCCTCCGGGAGTTCAGTATTTCATTTTTACTTTCAGTTCATCCCAACATCATTGAATGCTGTGGCCCCGCCTTCACCACCACCGACCACTTTGTATTTGCCCAAGAACTGGCACCTCTTGGCGATCTGCTCTCCATGATTATACCAAATGTAAGTACAATTCGATACTGTATAAGTACAAATAATATATATATTTTTTTTAGGTTTGCATAGAGTTAAGAAGAGTTAAAACTCCTGTCAATTTATTTTATGCTGTCTGTATCATTTTGGAAAGATTTCCTATCACTTTCTCTCCCAGAGATGCAACAGGAAGTGAGAGAAAACTCTTAGCTTACGTTAGTAGAGATGTCCATGTTGAAAGATTTACCTGAACCTATTGTTCTAACGATTTGTACTTGTTCTGAGCACCTACATACCTACATACATACATACATACATACATACATATGGAAAACGAATACATATACACATGCATTTCTTGTTTTTTATCTGATTTGTGCAATAGGTCTAATTGTTGATGCTGGCTGCTTTATTGTACCACTAGTTTCGCAACTTTTTCTCCCACTTTTATATACATACATATGGCAAAAGAATACATACATACTGTACATATGGTATTGGCTATACATATAATTTTATTCTTTCTGGGTAAATATTTTGAATTTCTTGCTTCTGAATATGTATTCATATTTTCTTCTTATATTATACAGTACTGTATTTAACATCTTTTGTACCTTGGTTATTTTTATTAATTTACTTTTCTTTTTTTTTTTAGGTTGGAATTCCAGAAGATGCAGTAAAAAGATGTGCTGTGCAGATCTCAAGTGCTCTTGAATTCATGGCAGCAAAAGGACTGGTACACACGGATGTGAAGCCAGATAATGTTTTAGTTTTTGACCAGGACTGCCACTCCATCAAGCTCACAGACTTTGGCCTTACTAAGGTAAAAGGAACAGTGATTAGAGGCAAGTGTGGCACCTTGTCCTTTATGGCTCAAGAAATGTGCAAAGTTGACATTTCAGATGGCCTGGTTGTGCATAGCAGCCTTGATGTTTGGTCGTTTGGAGTGGTCATCTATTGCCTACTTACAGGGGAGCTTCCATGGGAGCATGCCATTCCTGATGACGTCAAATATAAACATTTTTTTGAATGGCAGAGCAATTTTCAAATGCACAAATTTCCTGAAGCATTGACCAAGGTTGGCTCTGGGATTTGGTGGATGTTGGGTGATCTTTTGGCCATTGACTATACTAAAAGATGTCAACCTTCGGAAGTGCTTAAGTACCTGAGTGAAAGCTGGAAAGCAGAAATCACAAGACAAGGTGATGAGGATCCCATAGAAAAAAGTTCTTCTGTGCAATCTCATGAACCCCTGTGTGAGGCTTCCCATCTGAGCACCTCACAAGACAGTGACACAACTTTCAGGTCCACGTCTGGCTGTTTGGTTATAGACACTTCTGTATCCGAATCTGAGATTACTCCAGAGCCACAGAAGGACAACATGGCAGAGGCTCCAATCATGTTCGATGATGAGTTCTCTTTACATGTTGGTGCAGAAGTAAATATCGGTTAAACGAAAATTGGAAGGTGATGGAGCACCTGAAAGAACATCACATATGGTCAGTAGGGATGAGCTCGATGTTCGGGTTGAACATTGGGTGTTCGCCGGTTCATCGAAAAACAAACATTATGGGGCGTTCGCAGCAAATTCGAGCGGTGCTGAATGCCTCATAATGCACTGTGAGATCGCAGTGCATTGCTGTATGCTTGCTGCATGCTGCATGCTTTAGCCAATCCCAGCGCCCTCTGCTAAGAGAGCCATAATTGGCCATAGGTGGCTCAGGGGGACTAAGTCTATGCCCCACACTATATAAGGCTACCTGCACGCGGCCCTATGTAGTGTGTTGTTGGCGTGGACGTAGAGAGTGTGATTTAGATTGAGCAGGCAGGTTATTCAGCTAGCTCAGCTTGTGTATGTATGTGTGTGTGTATATATATATATATATATAAACGTATATTACATTGCATTAAGTGTAGCCTATTTCTGACTACAGGCCATTCCTGGAGTACTTTTTCTTATATACTTCTGGTTAGGGATGAACTTCGAGTTCGAGTCGAACACATGTTCGACCCGAACATCGTCTGTTCGGCCGTTCGCCGAATTTCGAACATTATGGGCCGTTCGCGCCAAATTCGACTTGCGCGTCACGGCCCATATTTCACTGCGGCATCACAGTGCATTGCTGACCGATGATTGGCCAAGCTTGCACTATGACCCGCATGCTTTGGCCAATCACAGTGCGGAAAAAACGGAGAGCCATAATTGGCCAAAGCCAGGGTGGCTTTGGACAATTGTGTCTCCGGGGGTTTAGTACACGCCCCACACTATATAAGGCCGCCTGCGTGGTGGCCTTGAGTAGTGTGTTGCGGCGGTGGTTAAAGACAGACAGAGGGAGAGAGACAGTGTAATTTAATTTGAGTTAGATAGAGCAGGCAGGCAAGTCAGTTAGCTTCAGTTACAGTGTGTAGAGGATATATATGCATCCTAGGTGTTGTGTGTGTGTGTGTATATATATATATATATATTTATACACTGTATTCAGTTTAGCTAGATCCGTTCCTGTTATTCTCTTCATAATATACTGACAGGCAGGCAGGTGATTGTGCTAGCTGCAGTATTTTCACTTAGTATACTGTGTCCTTTGCACAGTGTGCACCTAAAGCTTACCTGAATACAATTGCTGGTGTTCTCATACAAATACAGGCAGGGAGCTGCAGTATTTTGATTTAGTGTCCTTTGCACAGTGTGCACCTAAAGCTTACCTGAATACAATTGCTGGTGTTCTCATACAAATACAGGCAGGGAGCTGCAGTATTTTGATTTAGTGTCCTTTGCACAGTGTGCACCTAAAGCTTATCTGAATACAATTGCTGGTGTTCTCATACAAATACAAGCAGGGAGCTGCAGTATTTTGATTTAGTGTACTTTGCACAGTGTGCACCTAAAGCTTACCTGAATACAATTGCTGGTGTTCTCATACTAATACCACAGGCAGGGAGCTGCAGTGTTTTCAGTTAGTGTACTGTGTCCTCTGCACAGTGTGTAACTAAAGCTAACTGAAGACAATTGCTGGTTTTCTCATACTAATAATACTACAGGCAGGCAGTTGATTCTGCTAGCTGCAGTATAATCAGTATATATATACATCCCAGCTTTGTGCAGCTACATCTCCCTGCAGGCCATTAGTATGTCTGGAAGGACAACAAGGAGAGGCAGACAGTCATGAGCCAATAAATAAGGGCAAGCAGGCTCTGTGCCTAGAGGCAACAGTGCTGGTCGTGGACACGGTGCATCCTCATCAGCACGTGGCCGTGGGACATGCTTGTCCTTTTTTTGGCATCTGGCCGTGTTGAGCCGCAACATGCCGAAGACTTGGTAGAGTGGATGACCAAGCCGTCCTCATCCTCCACATCCTCTATCACCCAGGCTCAGGGTACTTTGTCTGGCAAAGCAGCTGCCAAAGTGGCCTCTTCCCTTGGCTCAATGGCATCAGTCACTCCTTCCCTAGCCCCACCATGTTCTCCTCAGGAGTCCCCCGAACTATTTGACCTGTTTATTGGTGCAGAGGTAGACATTGGGTAAAGAAGAATTGGTGAGTGATGGCACGTCTGAAACAACGTCACATGAACCCAATTTTCTCAGGTATGTGACTTTCTTGAGGTAATACATAGCTCATTAGGTTATATGTGCATTTTGCTGTAGTCAACTTCACAGTTCGAACCATTCAGGCCATGTCACACTAGCAGTTCTGCACTAAGTGTGTAGTCATTACTCTTTGTTCTGAGATATCCACCACTGATTTTACTTTCTTACTAAAGGCATGGCATCTCCATCCAGGACATATAGCCTGATTACCCCATTTTTTGGAACAAAATCCCTCTGTTATCTTTAGTTGTCCCTCTTCTGATATTCAGATCTCTATACAATTGTATTATTTCACTACCAAGAATGTTGTAAAACACTTAACCTTTTATCCAACCTCTAAACTATTGCATGCCCGGCATGGCCACATTCTATGTCTATATACTTTGTGTTATGTGTCATTCCCTTTCATTTCAGAAAGTTAGGAGGTATGCCAATTGTATAACTTTTGTTAGCCATTCCCAGAGTGGTGGGGCTCAGCCTTGAGTATTAAAGTGAAACTAGATTCAAAGAGGTCGATATAAAAGGTATTCTAGCTTATGTAGTGTTTGGTCATATTTAGGGGAGGCATCTGAGTGGTATCAGGCTCAGATGCAACAATTGTTAGGATTCCTGGACCAATTTATGCCAGTGGAGGATATCAGTGGTGTTCAGTTCCCTGCGGCCTATAGGTGGCACTGTTGCCATAGGCCGGGGTTGAATCGCCATTGGAGTGCTGCGCCCTTTGTGTCCCCTCGCGGCAGTAGTACAGTGGGGCGGGGAACCTGCTGTGCATGCTGGGAGAGAGTATAAAAGGGGCAGATATCTTCCGCTCTGGGTTCCACTCCCAGGCACCTTCAGCCTGGGGGGGGGTGTGTGATGGCGGTCTCCGGGTGCCTTAGGCCCGGGGACGGAGTTGCGGTTTCACCTCAGACACCTTTGGTCTGGGGTGAGGTACTCACTGGAGGCCTGGGGCCCAGTTCCTTCGTCTGGGTCCCGCAAGGAATCGAGGGCTCCTAGGGTGTCCTCCGGTGTGGACACCCGAATTTGGGACGAGGAGGCCAGGGAGGTGACCCTTCCGAAGGCCCAGTGCAGCATTTGCTGGTGATGGCGGGCCTCTGGTAACTGTCCGGATGGATGTCCTCTCTCTGACAGGGGCCATTTCCTAAAAAAGGTAGTCCACGTTCTCATGGTCTGTGGCAGGAACCCATCGTGAATCAGGTCGGTGGCAGAGACCCAACAACCAGGTCTGTGGCAAAGACCTTTTAATCAGGTCTGTGGCAGAGACCCCCTCACGGTCGGTGGCAGCGACTGTGCGCCAAGCCTGTTTGCGCTAAAACGGAACAGGAGAAAACCCAAGTTCAAGTTTGTGCCTGGACCTCCTCCCCACTGTGTTCTGAACTGTTCTATGGTCTAACCAGTCCCTCTCAAAGGACTATGTATTGCTCTGAAGAATAAATAAGTGTTGGACTTTCAGTGGTGTGGAACTTGGCTTTCTGGGAGTTAAAGGGTCATTCTCAAGGGAAGCTTTTGGCTCTGGACAGGGGCACAGGCCCGAAGGTAAATGGTTATAGCTCACACCTCTACACACAAGAGGATACGAGCTGGTGGTGCGCCACACTCTCCTCCCTGGTCCCCTAGACGAGAGCCATTGACCGAGAAGACAAGGGGGGAGTGAGAGGTGAGGTCGCCACACTTACAATGGTGATAGCAGGACTCTTGTTGGATAGGCTCTTAACATTTTGCTTTTAACATTTAAAATATATTAAATGATTTACTGATTCATTTTAATATGACATTGCCAAGAACAATTATTACATATTTATTGGAGTGACTTGTAGGAACCTGAGTTCGGTTTTTATCAATCTAGAAGAGTAAAACCAGTAAAGGATGGTTTCTTTTTGGATGAATTAGGTCTCTATTCCTTTGTTTATTGTCTTATTAACTAAGATTTAACTATTCTAGGGCTGTTTTCTAATTTACTATGTAGTCAGTGTGTGTAACTTGATATATGTGTACATGAAATGCTAAATATTTATAATTATTTACTGCAGGGTAGTCAGTTATTCTATAAGGAAGACATTTTCCAGAACTGACCATGTGCAGTTTATTATTATTCCATATTCATGTTTGCTGTTCACAGATCATTTTCTATATTTTGCTCTAACAATATTCCTTTATATTTTTTAAGTGACAAGTCTGAACTATCCCCAGAGGTTGAACAAGATCCCTGCCTGGTACATGGGGGATGTAACTTGTACATATATGAGTAGTTAATCCTCCTGTTCACTGGGTGGGGCTCTTGAATTTTCTTCGTGCAGAAAAAAAACCTGCTGATCCTGACAGAAATCCTGTGATCCTAAATTCCTGTTTGAACTGAAAACACTGGAGGAGTTATGCAAATATCCAAATGTCTTAATGGGTGAATGTCTGTCTGGAGGAGTGGGTGTAATTAAATAGATACTTTTTTTATTTTCCAGTGAATAATATTGTGAAAACCTCTTCTAGGTTAAAAAAAAAAAAAAACAAGGTCCCCAAACACCTATATGAAATCTAGAATGCTTGGTGAAATAAACAACTGTGATTACTATTGTTACACCACTGGCCACCTTATTACCATATGAATGTACAGGTCAGTCTCTGGGGAGGTGGTCAGTTTCACCCTGTAAAAGTTCTTTCTATTCTGTAATTAGATTAAAAGTGTCCAAGTTTTTAGTTTGTAATTGGATTCCTCATCATCTTTGTTACAAATATATAAAAGAATAAAAAAAAGTTTAAGTTAATAATTTAAAGCAAATTGTGTATGCATGCCTACAAAGCAATGTCACCATGTAGACCTCAATTTTATTATCAATCAAAGAAACTGAATTAAGTTTCACATGTTTTCTTCACTTGAGCTTATTGTAAACTTGTTTCATTTTTGTTGTTACCAGTTTTTCTTTTTGAAATGTGTATTCCTTTTACATAACAAACATATAGAAATAAGCAGAACAACCAAAACAAACTTAAACCCCAGAACAAGACATTTCCTTAACCCATTTTTCACTTCCTCACCTTTCTCTTTTCATCTCTTGTTTCCTTACTGCTCAGTTAAGCTGATAAAACTTTAACAACAACACATTTATTTAATTATCAAATATATAAAAAAAATCCAGAAATATTCCAGGGCAACTGATAAACTAAATACAAAGTTAAATAAAACAGGCCAGCTCAATCTTCAAACACTACCTCTCTTTGTTATGCATTAAGGCTGGAGCATGGAGGATCTATCCATTCTTTACATAATTTTATTAACTTAAAGGATGCGTTTTCATTGAATATAGGTGTGTTTTTCAAACATAATATGTTTATCCATTTTCCGGATCCAGTCCCCCAGGGTAGGAGGGTTGGGCGAGGCCCAAAGAGAGGCAATCAACTTACAGGCCATAAAAAATGATCTTATAATGGCCACTACCTGATCATGTTCCAGATTGTTGGGATTTATATACCCTAATAGGGATAGAACGAGATCTGGAATTAATGCAGTGTTATAAATAGAGTTTATCACGTCTATTACATCCTGCCCATATCGGTGTAATTTTGGATATCTCCAAAACAAGTGACTAAAAGAGCCAAGAGATTGTTTGTTTCGAAATTTTAATTATTTTTTTTTTATAAAGTATGCACTATTCTCTCTTGAAGAGACTAATTATTATGGATTTGTTGTGAAGGTTTGCTGGACGTTCGTTCGTCTGTATCTTCTGACATTTATTTTCAGAGGATTCACTAGCTTGAAAAATCTACCACATGAGTGTGTTTTGTTTGTTTTTGAAATCTATTATATTGTATGTAGAAGCTGAATTTCTACCTTTTTCTAACAAAATTCATCCTTCACATTAAAATTTAAGAAGGATTCATCTTAGTCACCTGACATTTTTTTTTAAAATTGGAATCACAATCATCACCACACACAATTTGCCCATCACATTTTAATTCCAACAAAATTCACCCACTTGCTGTATTACACATCGGATGAATCCTCTTTGAAAATAAATGCACTAAAATACAGATGGAATAGTGTCCGGGAAACATTTGCTGTGTGGATGATATCCTTTATAAATAGACCACTTTGTGTTTAAAGTTGGACTACCGGGGAAAATGTAAAGTGGACCCCCCAATACAGCATTAACACTAATGAAATGTATTTAGTAAAATAAGTTTACTTTTTTATAGTAACCAGCTTCTTCTTTAATGGTCTTACACTCTGCCATTGGTCCATCCTGCCCAAGGATCTCGTCCCTCTCCGCCATTCTAAAAAAAGAAAATATTGATGGACGTCTTCCTCTTCCTGGTTCCCTGTGCAGGTACATCGATGACGTGTTTTATAAAACATTCTTCAGTTGAATCAAATTAATGTTATTTCTATCTAATAACACAATTACTAGTTCTAATAATATAGATGGACAAACTTTGTATTTTTTCATATAACAAAATGGAAGTTTTTTTCTGACTTTCTTTAAAATGTTTTTTAACTCAAAAACAAAAATTTTAAATATTTAATTATACCAATTCTTCCAATCTCTCTAATGTGGTGACTTCATTAGTAGCATTTAATAAAATATGAATTTCATTGTGCATTGAGACGCCCCACAAGCAAATATTTTATAATGAATTAAAACCCCTCCCCCACAAGACTACAATTGATTGGGAAGGGTTTTCTCTTGATGCTAAAAGGTGCCATAAACAGGTGTGCCCCTTCCTGTACTGAGATAATCATGCAAATCTGGCATTCACCTGAGGGCCACAGTTTGACACCACTAGTCCCAACAATGGAGGTTGGCTTCCATAAATATGGTCATTGTGATGGAAATAGTATCAGCAGTCACATCTCAGCCAGGTACCTCCTCTTTAACATATCAATTCACAAGCCAATCACCATAAGGACAATCAATTCTGTTTTGGGTGTAACGGCTCTCTATATTCTGTAGATAGATACAGTTTGTTTTCGCTTTGGCAATTACTATTTTTAATGAATAACACAATCTCAGTTATATTATTACCTTTACCCAAATTTCAAGTTTTTTTAAATTGCTTCTGTTAAATATTTTTCTCTACATTTCATTTTTCCAGGTTCTTATTTTAGTGACCGTGACAGACCTAGTCGGGACAGACACTTTTGAAGAGGACTGAATGCTAGTCTCTTGCCTTGCGATCATGGGCCCTGGAATTTGGGGGAACAATGCTCTTTGTGAGCTGTATGCCTGGGGACCATTGAGGTGGTGTTACTTAGTATTCAGGTCCATGTACCCCCAAGACTCTGGGAACCCTGTATATGCCATATTAGAAATAGTGACTGATTCATAATGTTGGGACACATACTGTTAAGAGATGCTGATGTCAACTCCAGCTGTAGGCAGCTGTAGTGCAAGGAAGTGGGTTAGCAAGTGTATATACTCCCTTTTCAGCCAATTTGATATGTTTATGTGTACATATGTTCAGAGCTGTTTGGCCTCTATAATTGTCTCCAGCACCATTTTGGAGAAGCCTGGTGTCCTGATAGGACAAGCAAATCTCTGGAAATTTGGTCGGCCATGTTTGGGTGGATACCTTATATTAGGAAAACCCAGCCACGTTTAGGACAGAACACGTGTGTGTAGAGACCCTGCTTGTGAGTAACGAGTATCGTCTTGTTTGTAGTTGTCAGCGGTTGGAATATCTGATATCTATATTCAGACTGGGAGGAAGCGGTATATGACGAAAGCACTCAAGCGGAGTGTGGGACATTTCTTTAAATTGGTGGCAAGCATTGGGACGCTTCCTGCAGTCTAGGACATCCAAACTTCCACCTGGATCCAAGGTCCGGATAGCAGGAGAGGAGAGGTACAGATACAAGCTGCCATGGAAGAGGAATTCAGAAAGAGGTTGCGGGAGATGCAGATACAGCACAGAGGACCAGTGTCAGAGCAGGTCCTGCTGGGATGGTTTGATTCTATCCGCTGCGAACTCTGGAAGGAAGCGCTAGCCCGTGAACAGCGACACCAGGGAAAAGTTCTCCCCTTCATCCAGGAAAGTTACTGGGCGCGGTGTGGATTGCGGGTGCTGTTTTTGGGAGAAAAAACGCACAAGGAGCAGACAACTGAATTAAGCAGGCTGGTCTGGGCAGAGATGCAGCTGGATGAGAGCTACAGAGCCCTCCGGTGGCATGTATCCCAAGCATGCCCTTGGGTAGCGGATGACAGCTTAACGGAGGGCTTTGGCTACCGTGGGCTGGGACTGTTGTATGTGAAGCTGACAGGGGACCCTAACTTTGGGAGTGATTTGGAGTGGTGGTTGGACGAAATAATGGATTTCAGAGAAGGGCTACTGAACGTCTCGGAAGTGCACTGGGCACTGGAAGATATAGATTTTCTGGCCATTCGGGAATGGGAGCTGGAGATCGCCTACAGATGGCTTCTAGACTCTGCTCACCGCCAGGGCTGGGCTCCCTTTGCCTGGGACTATCAGGAAATACCAGTTGACAACTCTGAAATCCTGGCTGATGGGTCAGCAATGTGGCAGAGTAACAGTGTGCTTTGCCAACCTGCCCCCGCAGCTATGGACGCAGAGGTCTTATGGCAGATGCAGCAAGTGCTGAATGACCTTGATGATCCTGTTTGTGCATTTGTGCATGGGATGATCTTGGATGGTGGAATGTGCCTGTCCAGCAGTATGCCAAAGTATCGGCAGTGGAAAATCTGGAGATTGCCATCCCCAAAGCTGAAGTGCTGACAAAAGGGCGTGCCCAGCACGGATGGCATCTTCTGGGTTCCACGGACAGGAGATTGTGAACCTCTATTGACAAACACCGGTTGCAGAGACGGGGGATTTGATAGACTTTTTCGCTGAGGAAGAACAACCTGATGAGCCTCCAACCAGAAGAGCTGGTATCAGGGCCAAACTTCACTGTGCTCTGCCCAACGCCAACAGCAGTATCTGTGGAGTTGCAAGGAACTTCCCCAGCTGAAGCGCTGGTCACTGGACAGAGGGTCCAAGACATCTGCCCCACACCTGTAGCAGTTCCGAGAGGCTCAGGGTGAGAAGATGGCAATCACTTCCCAGCAGCAGATCAGGATACAACGGGAGAAGGGAGAGCAGGTGCTCGCTGTCCCTCCCCAACAGTCGGCCAGGGTGGTGGAAGCGGTCTTTCCTCCCTAGCAAAGATCCATGCACCTGGGAGACAGTACCACAGGCATGTCACCCCAGCAGCCAGATGAGGGAATGGAAAAAAAGCAGCCAGCTCACCTCCCCAATGGTAGCTACACAGTTTGGGAGTGAAGGAATCCAGCCTCCTGCCCCAACGGTTAGCCGAAGCGGATGATGTGGAGTCCCCAGCAGAAGTGCTGGCAACAGGGCAGAGTGCTACCAACCTCTGCCCAGCACCGGCAACAATTGTTGAGATCCAGGGTGCCGGGGCAGTCGGCCCCTCTCTCCAGCAACAAGCTGATGTAGTGAAGCTGATACTCCCAGCTGAGTCACTGGCAACAGGGCAGAGCACCGCTGGCCTCTGCCTAGTACCTACAGTATCTCTACAGCTTCAGGAAGCTGTGGCGATTGGCCCCTCTACCCAGCAGCAGACCGAGCCCCGGAATGTTAAAAACCACCCAGCTGAAGCGTGGCAGCCGGACAGAGAGTCAATGACCTCTGCCCCACACCTACTGGTGTCAACTGCTCCTTGCAGACAAGATTGGAGATTATTTGGACTGACTATGTGAGTTCACTTTGCTTGACTAACGCATGTCCAGACCAGGTGGAGGTCTGGGACATTGTTAATCAACTTTTGATGGGGGGGAAAAATGTGACAGACCTATCCGGAACAGAATCTTTGGGAGAGGACTGAATGCTAGCCTCTTGTCTTGCGATCATGGGCCCTGGCATTTGGGGGAATGGTGCTCTTTGTGAGCTGTATGCCTGGGGACCCTTGAGGTGGTGTTACTTTGTATTCAGGTCCATGTCACCCCAAGACACACAGACTCTGGGAACCCTGTATATGCCATATTAGAAATAGTGACTGATTTCATAATGTTGGGACACATACTGTTAGGAGATGCTGATGTCAACTCCAGCTGTAGTGCAGGGCAGCCTAGCTGGCTACAAGTGGAAGTGGGTTAGCAAGTGTATATACTCACTTTTCAGCCGATTTGATATGTGTATGTGTACATATGTTCAGCGCGGTTTGGCCTCTATAATTGTCTCCAGCACCATTTTGGAGAAGCCTGGTGTCTTGATAGGACAAGCAAATCTCTGGAGATTTGGTCGGCCATGTTTGGGTGGATACCTTTATATTAGGAAAACCCAGCCATGTTTAGGACAGACCATGTGTGTGTGTGTGTGTGTGTGTGTGTGTGTGTGTGTAGACAGGGACAGAGACCCCGCTTGTGAGAGAGAGTTAGGAGAAGGTAGGGAGAGTGTTCCGGCCTGTAAGGGATAGCTCAGGGTTCCGACGGAGTCCATGTTCAGCAATCAAACGAGTATCGTCTTGTTTGTAGTTGTCAGCGGTTGGACTATCTGATATCTATATTCAGACTGGGAGGAAGTGGTATATGAGGAAAGAACTCAAGCAGAGTGTGGGACGTTTTCGTTACAGTGACCATCTCCATGCAGTAGGCATCTATGATGAACAACAGGATACAACATAAAGGGGAAGCTACATAGCAAGTATATTGATATTGAAAAACTATTGTTGGGTCTATCCAGTTCATCTATTCAACGTTTTTCCTTCAGTTCTGCTTTATCTCTCTGCATCCTTCAGCCTCTGTCAAGGTCACCTGTGGCCAGGTGACAGATGCACACCGTAGGGGGACAGGAGTGCACCGCAAGGTAGTGAACCCTATGGCTGACTGCTGCGGATAGGAAACTGGGTGGTTGTGGAAAGCGGGACCAGAGGAGCACAACCGGGATCCAAACGGAAGCTAGAGCCAAGATTCCCCAGGGCACGGAGTCTAAGACCCAGCAGGTCTTCTCCAGGGCCTCTAGTGGTGAGGATGTTATGCTGCAGGCTGGGACCAGGTCGCGGCCCCTGGAGTTTCCTAGCTCACGCCCCGTAGGATAAGGGGAAAAGAGGGGAAGCAGCAGCACAAGATATGAGAGAACCGAATAACAAGCTGAAGGTCAGGGGCCACAAGCAGACAAGGATAATGAAAGAACGAGCCGAAGGTCAAGGGTCACGAGCAGACAGGGATAGTCGGGGACAAGCCAAATATGTAACAGAGAGACAGACGTAGCACACGGCAGGCAGGAACCCAAACACACAATGCCTAACAAACACGTTGATCAGCAAAGCAGGCTTGCAGTGCACAGGTTAATATAGTGTTCTGTGATAGGGCCTGGGGTGGAGTCTGGCTGGGAGGAGATTATAAAGGAAGCCAGGTGAAAGGGCTCAGGCCTCTAAGATGAACACATGGGAAGGAAGGTAAGCTGACAGACAAACACTACTGCATATCCATGACAGTACCCTCCCTCTTATGGGCCCTCCCCCGCCTGGGCCCAGGCTTAAAGGGAAATCTCTGATGAAACCTTCTCAACAGATGAGGTGCAGCGACATCAGATACAGCGATCCAAGACGCCTCCTCAGGACCAAAACCTCTCCAATGCACAAGGTACTGAAGAATGCCTCTGCAGAGCCGAGAATCCAGAACTTGTCTAACCTCGTACTTAAGATTATCCTCAGAGACCGAAAACGAGGTAGGGAGATGACAAGAAGATCTATTGAGGACCAAAGGCTCTCTAGGAATAAGCAAGGGTATGAGAGGATCAACAGGAATCTGAGGAGGGTCCCCTAGACCCTTAAAGGGGGAACTGGTCATCTTGCACAGGACCATCAGACTGGGCAGACGTCAGTGGAACCCTGAAGCCAGGTTGGTTAGAAGGTGACATGTCGCCGGAGTCAAACTGAATAGCTGAAGGACAAGCAGAATGTCCCGAACAAGAAAAAGTAGGAGGCTCACTGGGCATGGGCTGGACTGGCATAACTAGTACAGAGGCAGAGTGAATAGCTGAGTCAGGTGTAGCGACTACCTGAATCGCATCGCAAGACGTAGCGACTGCAGGACTTGTAGACAAGCTAGCCTGGCTGTGCGTCCAAGGGTGGTTAGGGACAGAGAAATGTAAATGGTTATGCAACCTGGAATGAATGACCGGCTCAGATTCACAGGGGGCAACCTTGGGTAGGCAGGACGAGGAACAGGAGGGACCCCAAGCCAGGATCTGTCCAGTAGTCCAGTCCACATGAGGAGAATGGAGCTGTAACCATGGGAGACCCAAAATTATAGGCGTTGAGGCCTTGGGTAAGATAAGGAAGGATATCCACTCCTGGTGGAGTGTCCCTACCGACATCTTAACAGGGAAGGTCTGGAAGCGGATAGGTCCCCCTGGGAGAACAGTACCATCAATCGCCAAGACCACCAATGGTGTGGTGAGGGGCAAAAGAGTAAGTCTCATGGACGATGCGATTTCCCAGTCCATGAAATTACCAGCGGCTCCGGAATCCAGATATGCTGAGACCGAATGAGAAGAAGCACCAACATGAAGGAACACAGAAAGCAGAAGACGAGAAGGGGAAGGTGATATTTCTGGGTCCAATACTCCACTTTCCAGATGAAGTGGACCCGAACGTTTTTCTGGACAAAGAGAGCAAGTGTCACGAAAATGACCTTTGCCCCCACAGTAAAGACACAGACCAAGAGTTCTGCGCCTAGCACGTTCCTCGGGGGATAGCCTGGTCTGACCCAGCTGCATGGGTTCCTCAGCTGGTAGGAGATGCTCTACGGGTCGAAGAGAGGGGAGCTCAGGCTGACTAAGAACCAAGGAGTGCTGGCGTTGCTTTTCTAAGGTCCTCTCCTGAAAGCGAATATCGATCTGGTTACACAAGGAGATAACGCCGGCCAGATCAGTGGGGATGGTTCTTCCTGCTAATTCATCCTTCACTCTATCAGACAGGCCATGCAAAAAGGTTGCGACTAAGGCCTCATTGTTCCAGCTCAACTCAGCCGACAGTATGCGGAAATGAAGGGCATACTGTCCCACAGAAGCAGACTCTTGGCGGAGACGTAAAAGGGCGCTGGCCGCTGAAGAGACACGAGCCGGTTCTTCGAAGATATTCCGAAAAAGTTTCAAGAAGCCAGACAGGCTAGAAACCACTGGATCATTCAGTTCCCACAGAGGGGCTGCCCAGGCTAAAGCTTCACCAGAGAGGAGGGAAATGATATAGGCTACCTTAGCCCGATCAGACAGGAAGTTTTGGGGCTGGAGCTCAAAATGAATTGTGCATTGGCTAAGGAACCCCCTGCAAGCCTTGGAGTCCCCAGAGAAACGGGACGGAGCTGGCAGTTGTAGTGAGTGTGTGGCTGCGACTGGTGCAATAGGTGCAGCTGCTGGTTGTATTTGAGGTTGCGGATTCAGGGTTCCCAAGGAGGCCTGAAGCTGCTCGAAGCGAGAAGCCAGATCCTGGAGGAATCGCATCACCTGAGTCTGATTCGATTCCTGGGTTTCAAGTCTGCAAACTATGCCCTGCAACGGATCATCCACGGGTAAGGGGATGTCAGCCGGGTTCATGGCTGATCAAACTGTCAAGGTCACCTGTGGCCAGGTGACAGATGCACACCGTAGGGGGACAGGAGTGCACCGCAAGGTAGTGAACCCTATGGCTGACTGCTGCGGATAGGAAACTGGGTGGTTTTGGAAAGCGGGACCAGAGGAGCACAACCGGGATCCTAACGGAAGCTAGAGCCAAGATTCCCCAGGGCGCGGAGTCTAAGACCCAGCAGGTCTTCTCCAGGGCCTCTAGTGGTGAGGATGTTATGCTGCAGGCTGGGACCAGGTCGCGGCCCCTGGAGTTTCCTAGCTCACGCCCCGTAGGATAAGGGGAAAAGAGGGGAAGCAGCAGCACAAGATATGAGAGAACCGAATAACAAGCTGAAGGTCAGGGGCCACAAGCAGACAAGGATAACGAAAGAACGAGTCGAAGGTCAAGGGTCACGAGCAGACAGGGATAGTCGGGGACAAGCCAAATATGTAACAGAGAGACAGACGTAGCACACGGCGGCAGGAACCCAAACACACAATGCCTAACAAACACGTTGATCAGCAAAGCAGGCTTGCAGTGCACAGGTTAATATAGTGTTCTGTGATAGGGCCTGGGGTGGAGTCTGGCTGGGAGGAGATTATAAAGGAAGCCAGGTGAAAGGGCTCAGGCCTCTAAGATGAACACATGGGAAGGAAGGTAAGCTGACAGACAAACACTTCTGCATATCCATGACAGCCTCCCCATGTCATCTTTTCTTCTCTATTTGTAGTTGCTGGTGGCTAGCGTCAGAATTTGTCATAAAAGCTTTAGGGATTAAGGATTTTCTTTGCAACTTTGGATGTTCCTATTGCTCAGCAATCCATCAGGCAGCAAAGTTTAGTTGAGTCTTTCCCTCACATTTACTGGATTTTTTTCTCAACAACCTTTAAATTTGTCCTTTGAGGACCAAGGGAACGTATGTGTTCCTTGTTTTTAATTGCCTGTATCATCTGATTAAGAACTTAAAATACTTCTTTTTTTTTTGGGTTTGAGTGAAAATATTAGTTCTTATCAACAAATAGATCTAGCTTTTTGCCAGTTATTTCATGAAATGGCTTAGTTAAAGTAAACTGAAGTGTAGGAACTTAAAAAAACGTAAAAATAAAAAATTGCTTCTTTTGGGGTTCCATTGGAAGTGACCTAAATAGTCACATTTGTCCCGTGTCATAATTCCTCCCCCAAAAATGACACAAGTGTAGAAATGGTTTTATTTATTGTTCAAATACATTCTTAAAGGGAAATAAATATAATTATTTTTATGTTGATGACGGTAATCTTATGGTCCTCAAAGGGTTAAATGCAAAAATACATTTATTAAATTGCAGCTTACCAATCCAACATGGTGGTGTCATTATTTTTTAGGCTTTTTTCGTTTATTTTCATCTGGTGATCCTGCTGGTAAGTCTGTTGTTTTTCAACTTACTTTAACAGACCAAGCTGTCCAGACAAAATAGTAGTTAGAGGATCGAGGCAAACTATTTACCACTGATGTAAAACCTTTATTCTAAAAGAAGAAAAAACTGTTGCTGAAAATGATTATGAAGTGTTAGCTGGAGTTTGGCTTCAATTTCTTAGCCAAATCCCTCAAGATCTGCTAGTCCATCTAACACTCCCCTCCCCCAGACTAACAATGCTGCTCTCCGAAGGTGTCTTCTTTACTACTTCATCCAGAACTCAGATTGGAAATGTGATACTGGCAGGATCAACGGGTGAAATAAAGAAAAACTCATACAAAAGAAAACAAATGCAGTCATTGGATTGGTAAGCTTCAATATATTCCCATTTTTGTATTGGGATTTAATACCACTTTAATGTCACATAGTCCTGTGCCTGGTGCTATGGGCTTCTACATTCCTCTATCACTTTACCTTTAGCAAATAAAGCACTTGCATTACCGTTAGAAATCTTGGCCATAATTTTCTATGTGATGAATAAAACTTTCAGTAACTATACAACAGAACACAACAAATCAAAACTTATCCCATAATAGTCAGAGACTGGAATATTCCGTACACAGGACTGAGACACAACATTTATAATAACAATGGTATCTACCCTGAATAGTTTGAGCCTACACCTGAAAAACAATAGACAGCAGGGACAAGGGGAACAATAGTGATGCAATACGGTGTGTATAGTAAACACAACAAACAATAGTACAGGTGGACCCTCCAGGAAGACAATATGAATACTAAACACTTGCAGTGTTATGGTAATGATTACCAAAACCAATTCAACAGACAATGTTAGGGGTGTAGAACACCTAGAAAATTAATCTCAACTAATAAAAAATAAAGTATGCTTGATGCAAGAGATATTTAAAAAAATCCAATAAATCTTTATCTGATTCACTGACCACATACACAGCTCCATACTCTAGAACATTTATAACAATGTAAAGAAAGACCAAAACTCTTATCTACTTGTGACAATTGGAGGTCACTTCTATAAATTTCCACTTTTCCAACACTAAAGCTCCCAAAACACTTTCTCCTACAACTCTTAGTTTCCCTGCCCCGAAAAATACAATGCATTTAGTTGACACAACATTTAAAAAAGTAAAAAAAAAAACACTTAAGCGTTTTCCAAGAATAAAAAAAGTCAAGATCTTTCTGCCTTATAAAAAATAAACAATCTTTCTGTGTCATCACCAACAAAAAACACAAATACAAGAAATTGAATTAAGTTGAGAAAAAAGATATAAAACAAATAAAAATATACGCATTAAAAGTGACCTGTTTTTAATGGTTGTTCCAATATACTCTTCTAATATAATTGCAGGATATCAAAATTATATTTAAAACATTCAGTGGGGTATCCTTCCTCTTTCTTATAATAAAACAAAATGTACCGATTTGTATCTATGGTGCAGTGAAAACTCTCAATCTAATGTCCTGACAAAGTGATAAGTAATTATGTTACCCAAAATCTATATACTTTACCAAATGATATCACTAATGAAATCAGATCTCAGAGAGAATTCTCAGTCTAAAGCTGGTCATAGATGGGAAGGGTTTAGAGATGAATCTCTAGAAATAAGCCCAGACATGGCAGCTCCAATATTTCTATCCTGACAGGTCCCTTTTACTTGTTCTTCAAACTATAAAATGTAATCATATATACTGTGTGTGTTTGTGTGTGTATAATATATATATATATATATAAATATTTTCAATAAAGTACTTTTTAAACTAAACCCATTGGTATACAATGTTACTTGAAATTAGACATAATGGTATAAAATAACCTACAGCAGATGTCAAAATGAGATGTTTTTTTTTCTCAATTAATTACCTTGTTATTATTCCCTCTTGTATTAGTTATTCAGTTTAGTATCTGGTAAAAAAAAATTAAGATTACCATTTCCACCATATTAACCATAAAATAGAAAAAAAAATTGTTTTATAACTCAGTAAATTTTAAAATATCTGGGTTCCATCATGTTAATTCTATCACTTATTCTCTAGAAAACCTGTTCATATGTAAATTGGCAGCAGCAATAAAAGCTTATTTACATTAGAAGTCAGCCAATGGAAACCCTCCATTCTCTGACTTCCCCACCCATCTCCCTTGTATAAAGCGGGCCTCAACCTCTCATCAGTCATTCTACTTTCAGAGATACCGATATACTCATCTATTACAGCCTAGCTGGAGATTTGGTGACGTTGTCCAGTGTTGAGCTGCAGGAGAACTGAATATTCAAAGAAACTAACCCGACTTCATCACCACTGAATCCTCCACCACATTAAGGTAAGGTCACTTTCATCTAACTAATCAATGGATCTTTATTATTTAATGACCATTCTGATAATAATACTGCAGAAGTTTAAGTGTTAAATATATAAAGACCTATATATTAAAAACTGCCAAAAGAGGCAATGAATGGAGGTTCAGTACAGGATATTATGTAATACAATGTACAGTGTATAGAGAAGACAGGATAGCCATTGGAGGCTTGCAGTGACCAGCCTGATGGAAAAAGATGTTGGTGACTCTTCCCTAAAACATTCTCGCCATATTGCATTTAATTTATCACTAATATCTTCTGATGACCTTTAGCATGGTCTCTGCTGTCTTGTACTGGGTACAAAAAGTGAGACAACCATTTTTCATATTTTACATGATAGTTCTGATTAAAATGACACTTCTTACCTGGCTAAGCTCTGTGTTCATCCTCCGACTTTGTGTAACAAAGCTGGAAACTCGGCATAGCTTGTTAGCAACAAGAAAGCTGAGTATCTCTTGTAGGTCATCCTTCTGATATGTTTAGTCTTTTTATGGCAGTGTCTGCTGAAATATGAGGGTCACCAAGATGTTTCTGGTAGCAGATACACCTTTCCATCAAATGCTGGCCAATTTTTATTACATTTCCTTCCACCAAGGACACTTGAGCAAAAAATTTGTTTTTTGACCACCTGTTACTGAGCTGGTCCCTGCAGACAACTGAAATGATATCTATTGGATATATCCCACCACTTATTTATGTATTGCTGTATGTCTTGATTTTTCCATTTGTTTTTGTACTTCTTAAAGTTAAACCATTGCATGATTTTCTTTTTTATAAATAGATTGATGGCTTTCCTTATTTTGTCCTTTAAATCCATAAGTTTATGTTGTTGTGTTCAAGCTCTGTATTTAGTGGCCAAAAATTATTCCTGAGTAATATACATACAGTAGATGTGGAGGTCTATTGAGCATTTCATATTTATGGATATATAACTGAGGGTAACAGTATTCATATTTTACCAATTTCTATGGTTTCTTTTTAAAGATAATTTGTCTGCCTAATAATGTAATAAAAACATTGTTTGTTTCCTCTCCAGGACACTATGGCCTCTGTTGTTCATGGTGTGGAACGTCTTCTGGACAGAATGGTCTCCTTCTCCTTACAAGGACTACAGAAGGTAGACATACAGGAGCACTTCCTCATTGTGAAGGAACTTGGAAAAGGTGGTTTTGGAAAAATATTCTCGGCACACAACAGGAACACAGGTAATTAATCCAATCCCCATTTCAATGTCTTCTACAAATATTTATGTATATGTAAGTAAATTTTATCTGTAAGATATAGACTTTTCAAAAGAGGTCACTAATTGTAAATTTACTCTAAAGTAAATAAGGTGCCTTCGCGGAAGACGTCAGAAGGGAAAAATATACAGGAAAGGCAAGCAGTCTTCATTCTCCTACACGCTTCGTCCCTGTATGAGAGAACGTTCCTTATTAACACACTGGACGGAAAGTGATTTATGGAGTGAGGACGCCAGGAGCCCAGAGATATTGACATCCCGGACCCATTCAAGACCCTGCAGAGGGTTATATCGTGACCTCGCTACTAACAGGAGGTCTGGTAAGAGTTTCCATTTCTTCCGGTGTGTACCCCAAGGAGAGGCTTATCTCAAATCTCCTCAGTGGTGGTGGAAAACTTTGAATTATCTTCTCATCTTTTTGTGCATTTCCCTTTCTTGACTTTTAAAATTGGATCCACTGATCATAATATGTGGACTTTGTGCACACATTCATTTAATAATTTTGTTTGCATTTTTTGATCAATACATGCAGACTTTTATTGATTTAATTTTATTCACTTTTACTGATTGGTATTTTCTATTTGCTCACTGAATGATTTCCTTTGTTCACTGAATGATTTCCTTTGTTCACTGAATGATTTCCTTTATTCACTGAATGATTTTTTATTTGTGTATCTTGTTTTTGAGTATATGCACTATATCACTTTAGGGTATTTGAGGAATTCATTTCCTTATAGCAGCGCGACTATTTCCCGTTACACATTTTATTTGCATGAATATCACATGTTTTTGTGTCGCAGCTTTTTTCACAGGATTATTTTATTTTCACTATTAGCGCGGTATATACACCCCTGTATAACATTAATACATGTTGGTAAGATTATTTCGGGAACTAAGCACTAAAAATAAAACCTATGTGGCTCACTGCCAAAGTTAAAAAAGCTATAAACTATAAGAAAAGAGCTTTTAAAAAATATAAAAATGAGGGAACACTAGTGTCATTTAAATGTTACAAAGAATATAACAGGATATGTAAAAAGGAAATCAAGGATGCAAAAATTCTAAATGAACGACAGATTGCAAAAGATAGTAGGACAAACCCCAAAAAATTCTTCAAATATATTAATAGTAAAAAGGTCAAGTCTGAGCATGTAGGCCCTTTACAAAATAATCTAGAGTGGGTGACTGGGGACAAAGAGAAGGCTAATTTATTAAATACTTTCTGATATGGTCCAGAAATATTTAGATGGAATAAAGGTGGATAAAGCACCTGGACCAGATGGCATACACCCACGGATCCTAAAAGAATTGAGCTCTGTAATTTCAAAGCCATTGTATTTAATTTTTAGGGACTCATTAATGACAGGAATAGTACCACTGGATTGGCGCAGGGCCAATGTGGTGCCTATATTTAAAAAGGGAATTAAGTGTTTACCAAGTAACTATAGACCTGTTAGTTTAACTTCTATAGTTGGGAAAATACTGGAGAGATTAATAAAAGACCACATAGATGAGTTCTTGCTGGAAAAAAACTATTTAAGCAACAGACAGCATGGATTCAAGAAAGACAGAAGTTGTCAAACAAACCTGATTTCTTTTTATGAAGAGGTAAGTAAGACCTTGGACAGAGGGGTGGCAGTGGACGTGGTATACTTGGATTTTGCAAAAGCGTTCGATACAGTTCCCCACACACGGCTCATGTGTAAGGTAAAGTCTACAGGATTGGAAATATCAATTTGTAAATGGATAGAAAACTGGCTAAAAGACAGAATTCAGAGAGTAGTGGTTAATGATTCTTACTCTGAATGGTCCAAGGTTATCAGTGGTGTACCCCAAGGTTCAGTGCTGGGACCCTTACTTTTTAATATGTTTATAAATGATATTGGGTCTGAGATCAAAAGTAACATTTCTGTCTTTGCAGATGACACCAAGCTATGCAGTGGAATAACGTCCTTACAGGATGTCGCCAATTTACAAGCCGACCTCAATGCTCTGTCTAATTGGGCGACTATGTGGCAGATGAGGTTTAATGTTGATAAATGTAAAGTTATGCACTTGGGGGCTAATAATATGAATGCATCATACATACTAGGGGGAGTACAACTGGGGGGATCCGTAGTGGAGAAGGATCTGGGGGTTTTGGTAGATCATAAGCTCAATAATGGCATGCAATGCCAAGCTGCGGTTTCCAAAGCGAGCAAAGTCCTTTCTTGTATTAAGAGAGGTATGGTCTCCAGAGAGAGAGAGATATCATTTTGCCCCTGTTCAAATCATTAGTAAGACCTCATCTGGAATATGCAGTTCAGTTTTGGGCCCCAGTTCTCAAAAAGGATATTGGGGAACTGGAGAAAGTGCAGAGAAGGGCAACCAAACTGATAAGAGGCATGGAGGAGCTCAGCTATGAGGAGAGATTAGAGGAACTGAATTTATTCTCTCTTGAGAAGAGGAGATTAAGGGGGGATATGATCAACATGTACAAATACATAAGGGGTCCATATAGTGAACTTGGTGTTCAGTTATTCACTTTACGGTCAACACAAAGGACAAGGGGGCACTCTTTGCGTCTAGAGGAAAAGAGATTTCACCTCCAAATACGGAAAGGTTTTTTCACAGTAAGAGCTGTGAAAATGTGGAATAGACTCCCTGCAGAGGTGGTTCTGGCCAGCTCAGTAGATTGCTTTAAGAAGGGCCTGGATTCTTTCTTAAATGTACATAATATAACTGGGTACTGACATTTATAGGTAAAGTTGATCCAGGGAATATCCGATTGCCTCTCGGGGGATCAGGAAGGAATTTTTTCCCCTGCTGTAGCAAATTGGATCATGCTCTTCTGGGTTTTTTTTGCCTTCCTCTGGATCAACTGTGGGTATAGAATTGGGTATATGGGATTGTACGATATATGTTTATTTATTTTTTTATTATATTTTTTTTTTTTTTTTTTTTTTTACGGTTGAACTGGATGGACTTGTGTCTTTTTTCAACCTGACTAACTATGTAACTATGTAACTATGTAACTATGCATTGGTCTGATTCTTGGGAGCAGTTATGCAAATCTCAAAATGTCTTGATTGGTACATATCTGTCTGAAGAAGTGAACAGAAATTACCATCCTAATATTTTCAATTTTATCTAACGTTAACTTCTTTTTTGTTTTACTCAGGTCAAAGAATGGCATTGAAAGTCATTGATAAAAACAGAACCAGTCAGCGGTCTTTCCTCCGGGAGTTCAGTATTTCATTTTTGCTTTCAGCTCATCCCAACATCATTGAATGCTGTGGCCTTGCCTTCACCACCACCGACCACTTTGTATTTGCCCAGGAACTGGCACCTCTTGGTGATCTGCTCTCCATGATTATACCAAATGTAAGTACGATTAGATACTGTATAAGTACAATTATTTTATTTTTAGGTTTGCATAGAGTTAAGAGTTAAAACTCCTGTCAATTTATTTTATGCGGTCTGTATCCTTTGGAAACATTTCCTATGACTTTCTCTCCCAAAGATGCAACAAGAAGTGAGAGGTAACTCTCTTAGCTGACATTAGTAGAGGTGTCCATGTTTAAAAATTTACCTGAACCTATTCTAACTATTTGTTCTGAGCACCTACATACATACATATGGCAAACGAATACATACACTGTATATATGGCTATTCATATAATTTTATTGTTTCTGGGTAAATATTAAACATTTCTTGCTTCTTGATAAGTATTCATATTTTCTCCTTATATTCTACAGTACTGTATTTAACATCCTTTGGACCTTTGTTATTTTTAATAAATTCTTTTTTTTTAGGTTGGAATTCCAGAAGATGCAGTAAAAAGATGTGCTGTGCAGATCTCAAGTGCTCTTGAATTCATGGCAGCAAAAGGACTGGTACACATGGATGTGAAGCCAGATAATGTTTTAGTTTTTGACCAGGGCTGCCACTCCATCAAGCTTGCAGACTTTGGCCTTGCTAAGGTCAAAGGGACAGTGATTAGAGGCAAGTGTGGCACCATGTCCTTTATGGCTCAAGAAATGTGCAAAGTTGAAATTTCAGATGGCCTGGTTGTGGATGGCAGCCTTGATGTTTGGTCGTTTGGAGTGGTCATCTATTGCCTACTTACAGGGGAGCTTCCATGGGAGGATGCCATTCCCGAAGACGTCAAATATAAACATTTTGTTGAATGGCAAAGCAATTTCCAAATGCACAAATTTCCTGAAGCATTGACCAAGGTTGGCTCTGGGATTTGGTGGATGTTGGGTGATCTTTTGGCCATTGACTATACTAAAAGATGTCAACCTTCGGAAGTGCTTAAGTACCTGAGTGAAAGCTGGAAAGCAGAAACCACAAGACAAGGTGATGAGGATGCCATAGAAAAAAGTTATTCTGTGCAATCTCATGAACCCCTGTGTGAGGCTTCCCATTTGAGCACCTCACAAGACAGTGACGCAACTTTCAGCTCCACGTCTGGCTGTTTGGTTATAGACACTTCTGTATCCGAATCTGAGATTACTCCAGAGCCACAGAAGGACAACATGGCAGAGGCTCTAATCATGTTTGATTGATGAGTTCTCTTTACATGTTGGCGCAGAAGTAGATATCGGTTAAACAAGAATTGGAAGGTGATGGAGCACCTGAAAGAACATCAGATATGGTTAGTCTTCTGAGGTATGTGTAGCGGGTATGTACTTTCCCGGATGTAAATTTGAATTTGACCGAGACATTAGTGATGTGTAATTCCCTGCAGCCCAGTAGGTGGCGCTGTTGCCCTGGGCTGGGGTTGAATCATTGCTGTGTGCTGTGCCTCCTTTTTGTCCTCCCTCGGCAGCGGTATGGTGGGGCAGGGAACCCGCCGTGCTTGCTGGGAGAGGGTATAAAGGGGCCGGCCATCTTTGTTAAGGGGAAGTCCCAGGCACCTTCAGCTTGCGGACGGTGGTTCGTGTAGGTCCTCTGGGTGGCCTAGGCCTAGAGGACAGCCTGAGGTTGTGTTTCTATCCCAGGCACCTTTAGCCTGGGGTGAGGTCCTCGGATGGAGGTCCGGAGCTCAGTGCCCAACACTGAATTCCACGAGGGAAGGAGATCCTAGGGAACCCCGGAAGTGGGTACCCGAATCCGTGAAGGCGCAATGGACTGGGGGGAGCTCCTCACTTGAAGACCCGGTGCAGCAAATTGCCGGTGACAGGTGAGCCTCTCATCAGAGACCGCCTGGAAGGAAATTCCCCCTTGTGCGGAGACAAGAGAAAGACGAGACGAGAGAAAGAGGGGTGTGGAGGTGGCCGCTACATATGTTATGATCTGTATTAAATTGAGGGTTTATAAGATTCTATATATATGTATTTTGTAGTAGTCCGCTCCCCAATTCAAACTGTTAGGGGCATGTCACACTACTAGTTCTGCACCAAGTGTGTAGGCAATACTCTTTGCACCACCATATCCACCACTGTTTTTTTTTATCTTTTTACTAAAGGCATGTCTTCTCCATCCAGACTATGGCTCCCAACCTCCCTTTAATTAGAGGGATTATCCCTTTTTTTGGAACTAGATCCTCCTGTCCCTCTGTTCTCATCAGTTGTCTCTCTTCTGATGTTCAGATCTCTACAAAAATATACTAACTGCATTAAATGTTATATGCCATCTTGTAGTAAAGTGAAATCAGAATTAAAGAGGCTGATCCTTGATGATGAAGGATACAAACATTTTGTTGAATGGCAAAACAATTTCAAGATGGATAACCCTCCTAAAGCATGGAAAAAGTTTTCCACTAAGATACGACGGATGTTTAGTGGTCTTTTGGCAATTGATTACTCCAAAAGAAGTCAAAGTACTGAAGTCCTTAAATACACAAATGAAAGCTGGAAAGAAGGAACTGCCGATTCAGGTACATGAGAAGAGGATGAATATCCCATTGAAACAGATTCTTCTGCACAATATGAGGACTCATCGGTTTCCCACCTGAACACTTCACAGAGCTCCAGAGTTTCCAACACATCAACTGTCAACTCCATGTCTTCTTCCCTTTCGACCACAAACACTTCTGGATCTCAGTGTGAGATGTCTCCAGAGGCACAGGAGGGCAACATGGAAGAGGCACTAATTATGTTTGATGATGAATTTTCCCTACATATTAGTGCAGAGGTAGGCATTGGATAAAGAAGAATTGGTGAGTGATGGCACATCTGAAACAACATCACATAAGCTCTATTTTCTAAGGTATGTGACTTTCTTGAGGAAATACATAGCTCATTAGGTTATATGTGTATTTTGCTATAGTCAACTCCACAGTTCAAACCATTCAGGCCATGTCACACTAGTAGTTCTGCCCTAAGTGTGTAGTCATTACTCTTTGTTCTGAGATATCCACCACTGATTTTACTTTCTTACTAAAGGCATAGCATCTCCATACAAAACATATAGACTGATTACCCCATTTTTTTTAGAACAAAACCCCTCTGTTATCTTTAGTTGTCCCTCTTCTGATGTTCAGATCTCTATACAATTGTATTATTTCACTACCAAGAATGTTGTAACACACCAAATCTTTCATCCAACCTTTAAACTATTGCATGCCTGGCATGACCACATTCTATGTCTACATACTTTGTGCTATGTGTCCTTCACTTTCATCTCAGGTAGTTTGTTAGCCATTTCCAGAGTGGTGGAGTTAAAGGGGTTGTAAAGGTAAATGTTTTTTCACCTTAATGCATCCTGTGCATTAAGGTGAAAAAACATCCGACAATAATGCCCCCCCCAGCCCCCCGTTTTACTTACCTGACCCCTCGAAAGTCCCGCGCTCGCTCCCGTCATCCTCCGAGTTCCTGAGCCTGGCCGTTGATTGGCTACAGTGGATGGATTGAAAGCAGCGCAGCCATTGGCTGGCGCTGCTGTCAATCACATCCAATGACGCGGTGCACTGGGGGGCGGGGCCAAGTGATACAGTCGGCGACTATGGCCGTCGCTGTATCACGGGAGTGCGCCCCCAATAACTCCACACCATGCGAGCTCGCTCGCATGAAGGTGTGGAGTCCTCGCGGGGATGAGCTAAGACAGCCGCCGAGGGACCCCAGAAGACCAGGATCGGGGCCACTGTGTGCAAAACGAGCTGCACAGTGGAGGTAAGTATAACATGTTTGCTATTTTTATTTTTTTCAATGGGAACCTTTAGTGTCCCTATAAGCCTTGCAGTTATGAGTATTAAAGTTAAACTAAATTCAAGGAGGTTGATATAAAAGATCTTCTAGCTTACACTGGTAATAGCAGGACTCTCGTTGGATAGGCTTTTAACATATTTTGCTTTTAACATTAAAATATTTTAAATGGTTTACTGATTCATTTTAATATGACATTGCCAAGAACAATCATTACATATTTATTGCAGTAACTCTTAAGAACCTGAGTTCGGTTTTTTCAATCTAAAAGAGTAGAACTAGTAAAGGATGGTTTCTTTTTGGATGATTTAGGTCTCTATCCCTTTATTTATTGTCTTATTCACTAAGATTAGCTATTGTAGGGCTGTTTTCTAATTTACACAAAGCACCTATGTAGTCAGTGTCTGTAACTTGATATATGTGTACATGAAATGCTAAACATTTATAATT
This sequence comes from Rana muscosa, assembly GCA_029206835.1. Lineage (NCBI taxonomy): Eukaryota > Metazoa > Chordata > Amphibia > Anura > Ranidae > Rana > Rana muscosa. Next base: position 1,290,435,010 of record CM055116.1, on the reverse strand, counting down.
AATTACTGCAGGATAGTCAGTTATTCTATAAGGAAGACATTTTCCAGAACTGACCATGTGCAGTTTATTATTATAAAATTCCATATTCACGTTTGCTGTTCACAGATCATTTTCTTTATTTTGCTCAAACAATATCCCTTTATATTTTTTAGATGACAAGTCTGAACTATCCCCAGAGGTTGAACAAGATCCCTGCCTAGCACATGGGGGATGTAACTTGCACATATATAAGTAGTTACTCCTCCTGTGCACTGGGTGGGGCTCTTGAATTTTCTCTGTGCAGAAAAAAACCTGCTGATCCTGCCAGAGATATCCAGTGATCCTAAATTCCTGTTTGAACTAAAAACACTGGAGGAGTTTTGCAAATATCCAAATGTCTTGATGGGTGAATGTCTGCCTGGGGGAGTGGGTGTAATTAAATAGATACTTTTTTTTCAAAAGTAAATGGTGAAGGTATTGTGTTTATTTTCTCTTTTCCTTTCCTCTTCTCCTTTTCTCTTTCCTTTATTAACCACTTAAGCCCCGGACCATTTGGTAGCTAAAGGACCAGAGGTGAATTCAGAATTTTGCACTGCGCTGCTTTAACTGTAAATTGTGCGGACATGCAATGTTGTACCCAAACAAAATTTGCGTCCTTTTCTTCCCATAAATAGAGCTTTCTTTTAATGGTATTTTATTGCCTCTGTGATTTTTATTTTTTGCGATATAAACGGAAAAAGAACAAAAATTTTGAAAAAAATATATATTTTCTACTTTTTGTTATAAGAAAAATCGAATAAACTCAATTGTAGTCATACATTTAGGCCAAAATGTATTCAGCCACATGTTTTTAGTAAAAAAAATGTCAATAAGCGTATATTTATTGGTTTGCGCAAAAGTTATAGAGTTTACAAACTAGGGTACATTTTCTGAAATTTACACAGCTTTAAATTTATGACTGCCTATCTCATTTCTTGAGGTGCTAAAATGACAGGGCAGTACAAAACCCCCCCAAATGACCCCATTTTGGAAAGTAGACACCCCAAGGAAATTGCTGAGAGGCATGTTGAGCCCATTGAATTTTTTATTTTTTTGTCCCAAGTGATTGAATAATGACTAAAAAAAAAAAAAAAAATTACAAAAAGTTGTCACTAAATGATATATTGCTCACACATGCCATGGTTATATGTGGAATTTCACCCCAAAATACATTTTGCTGCTTCTCCTGAGTACAGGGATACCACATGTGTGGGACTTTCTTTATCGTACACCACGGGACACAGAGCTAGTCATTACATAATGGGTTAAGGGTCACCAGCGGTGATTGGACACTGGCACAACCAATGGAAGACAGTTCCCCTCCATATAACCCCTCCCATCAGGGAAGTACCTCAGTTTTTTCGCCAGTGTCGAAAGGTGTTGGACGCGTTAGGAGGTGCTAAAGGAAAGCTCTACCAAAGAGACCCTCTGGGGGTAAAAGAGCTATGCTTTCGGATCCATCCAAGACGCCTACAAATGAGCTGAATCTGGATGGGATCCGGGCCTCATCCATGAGGCGTCGCCTATAATGTCTCTCTTCGGAGGACTGGGCTCTAAGATCCAGCACTTTCGCTATTTCGCTATAAAGTCCTGGTAAGAGTCTTGTACAAGGCCCAGGGGAGAGGTATCCTTTAAATAGGAACCCATATCCCTGAAGGTTGGCACACATAGCCCACCGTGAAGGGTGAAGTTTGGTATCTGTCTGAAAATTTTCAGCAGAAAAACCTGCGGCGTGGATAAGGTGAGATTAGAAGGTCCATAACTAGGTTGGGACCTTTTTCAAAAAGTGGATGTCTTCTTTTTTTCCACCACTGGGGGGAGTAAAGAGCTGAATATACTCACCTCACTCTGTTCAGTGTCGGCTTCGGCGAAGTACACTGCTCGTCACCTCCGCTGCTGAGCTTGCTTGAGCACCCCGCTCCTCCTTCCGGTGGCCGATACAGACACCTGCAGATGCAGGTAAGTGGGGACAGGGGCTGATGAGAGTCCTCTCTCACTATGGCCACCACCATAGCGCTAAAGGCCGCGCGCGCGCGCGCGCGCGCGCGAGCGCGCTTTATCGGAGGGGGGGGGGGGCGAAGGCGTGCGCGGGCACGTGGCGCGCGCAGGCACAGAAACGGCGCCAAATTTAAAAGACTGTCAGTGTAAAAAGCACTGCAGCAGCAAGCAAGCTCGTTAGTTCTCTTGTTCCTGGCAGAGAAACACAGCAGCTATACAGGGACGTAAGACTCCATGTGGTTGGATTGGGTACTTCCTAGAAGACATCCATGTTATGCATAGTTATGTGTTAAAAGTTGCATACTTAATGTATTTGCTAAACTGAACACGGTAGTATATGCATTTAGGTACCTTGTATTTTGTCTAAACAGTAAGTCTTCCAGGGGAAGTAATGCGGACAAAAAGAGATAAAAGAGCACCGCCGCCTGAGACAGGGGGCTCTAGCTGTGCTGACTCGGTACCTTCCTCTCCTGTGTTGCCAAAAGCACCTGTACAGGATGAGCCATTACCTCTGTCAGGTATGGCGGCTTCCCCAGTGAAGCCTGGGCCTGCATATGTCACTGAGGACACTTTATCAGCTGCCCTAAATAATCTGGAGGAGAAAATTTCTACTTTAATCGCTAAATCCTCTAAAAAGGACAATAAGCGAAGCAGATCTCCTCCAGTATTGGACCTCCCTTCAGAAGTACCTGAGGAGGAGGAGGATGAGGAGGAGGCTACATCAGCAGAGGATGAGGAGTCAGACGGATCAGGGATATCGGATGAGCCTTTTTCGGTATCCCAGATTTTAAAGTCACAGGTGCAATGCTATGCAGGAGCCGTGCGAGCTGCATTTAGGTTACCCTCTTTGGAGGTAACAGAATCACCTGTCTCCTCCCTAGGATCATTAAGATCCCTGCAAGGTGCATGCTCCTTCCCGGTTCATCCGTTACTAGAGGATCTATTGTACGCAGACTGGCAACATCCAGATAAGCGTTTTTCACCTCCAAAAAAGTTTAACATTCTTTATCCTATGGAGGAAATTTTTTTAAAGAAATGGAGCCTGCCTACGGTAGATGCGGCTATTTCTTGTGTAAATAAAAACCTGACATGTCCAGTGGATAATGTACAAGTGTTTAAAGATCCTTCTGAGAAGAAGTTGGAATCCTTACTGAAATCCTCCTTCCTTTTGGCCGGCTCAATTATCCAACCTGCAGTAGCAGCAGTCGGTATGTGTCAGGTCGTCAGCCAACAGGTAAAGCAGGGGCTGAAGGACCTGCCTTCAGAGCAGGCTAAAAATTGGGAGAATTTGCCTAAAGCCTTATGCTTCACAGTGGATGCCATGAGAGATTCTATCATACAGGCATCACGCCTTACACTCCAGCTGGTACAGATGCGCAGAGTACTTTGGCTTAAGCATTGGTCAGCGGAAGCCCCATGCAAAAAGTTGTTGGCAAGTTTCCCGTTCCATGGCGAACGCCTTTTTGGGGAAGATTTAGAAAGATATATCCAAAAGATATCAAGTGGTAAAACGACACTTTTACCTGAGAGAAAGAAAAACAAGAGACCTTGTTTTAAACACACTCTCTCCCCAGCTCCCCGGAAATCTGACTCCAGCCAGTGGCGACGGCCTTTTCAGCCGCCCAAAAAAGCCAAAGAACAGGCTCAGAAGAACAAGAAGCCGTGGGGTTCAAGAGCTAATAAGCAAGCCCCCAAAACCTCTCATTGAAGGGGCGCCCCCGCTCGGCCGAGTGGGGGGAAGGCTTCGTCAGTTCTCAGCGACTTGGCGGACAGAAACCCAGGACAAATGGGTGGTATCCACAATATCCTCAGGGTACAGACTGGAATTTCGAGAGATCCCATCTTCTCAATTCCGAAGTTCAAGACTCTCCAAGGATCCACAGAAAATAGGATCCTTCTTCAAAGGTTTGAATCACTTAATAGCTCAAGGTGTGGTTACAGAGGTACCCCAAAAGGAGCAAGGTTCAGGTTTTTACTCAAACCTCTTTGTGATTCCAAAACCGAACGGAGAAGTCAGACCCATCCTGGATCTAAAAAATCTAAACCAGTTTCTGAACGTTCGCCATTTTCGAATGGAAACGATTCGATCCGTGGTCGCTACTTTAAAAGGCGGAGAATTCATTGCGTCCATAGATATCAAAGATGCATATCTACACATACCAATCCTCCCCGCTCACCAAAGATTCCTAAGGTTTGCGGTAGGAGATCGCCACTTTCAATTTGTGGCCCTGCCATTTGGTGTAGCCACCGCGCCCAGAGTATTCACAAAGGTGCTAGATCCTCTGTTAGCAAACCTAAGAACACGGGGCATTGCGGTAACAGCCTATCTAGACGATCTACTATTAATAGATCAGTCAAAGGAGGGATTGGATCACGCTGTAGACACTACAGTAGGATACCTGGAGCATTTAGGATGGATTATAAACTTACAAAAATCCTCTCTCCAGGCCCAAAGAAGGATAGTGTACCTGGGCATGATCATAGATACAGCCCAAAACAGGGTATACCTGCCAGAGCCAAAGATACAGTCTCTGAAAGACCTGATCCACAAGGTCAAAGCAAACAAGAGGCCGTCTATTCGCCTTTGCATGAGACTATTGGGAAAGATGGTAGCCTCCTTCGAGGCGGTCCCTTACGCCCAGTTTCATTTGAGACTACTTCAAGGCAATATTTTAGCCTTCTGGAACAGAAAGAGCCAAGCTCTGGATATACCCATGCGCCTGTCCTCACAAGTACGCCACAGCTTCAATTGGTGGCTAGAAGCCAGGAATTTACGGAAGGGAAAGTCCTTCCTCCCAGTGGCCTGGAAGGTGGTATCTACGGATGCCAGCCTATCGGGCTGGGGTGCAGTATTCGAGGAGGCTTCTACCCAGGGAACCTGGGCCAAGACTCAGGGGATCCTGCCCATCAATGTGCTAGAGATCCGGGCGGTATATCTAGCCCTCAAAACCTGGACATACAGGTTACAGGGCTACCCAGTTCGGGTTCAATCCGACAATGCTACGGCAGTAGCTTACATCAATCACCAAGGAGGCACCCACAGTCGGGCAGCCCAAAGAGAGGTGAACCGGATCTTGGCATGGGCAGAAGAGCATGTACCTTGCATCTCTGCAATCTTCATTCCAGGGATAGAAAACTGGCAAGCAGACTACCTGAGTCGTCAGCAGCTGCTACCAGGAGAGTGGTCTCTTCACCCAGAGATCTTTCAGGCCATATGTCTGAGATGGGGAAACCCAGATGTAGACCTGCTAGCTTCCAGGTTCAACAAGAAATTGGACATCTTTGTGTCCAGAACGAGAGATCCTCTAGCCTACGGGACAGACGCTCTAATAACTCCATGGAATCAGTTCTCACTGATCTATGCATTCCCTCCGATCCCTCTTCTACAAAGACTGCTTCGCAGGATCAAGGAGGAGGGAATACCAGTAATCCTAGTGGCCCCAAACTGGCCCAGGAGGCCTTGGTATGCCGAGATCGTAAAAATGGCGATAGGAAGGCCCTGGAAGCTTCCACTTCGACACGACCTGTTGTCACAGGGTCCAGTATTCCACCCTTCCTTACAAAGGCTAAATTTGACGGCCTGGCTGCTGAGACCCACATTTTGAAAAAGAGAGGGGTCTCTGGCCTGGCTCTTTCTACGCTCATTAATGCTAGAAAGCCAGCCTCCAGACTCATCTATCATAGAGTCTGGAAAGCATACGTTTCCTGGTGTGAATCCAGAAGTTGGAATCCTCTGAAATATGAAATAAGTAGGATTCTTGCTTTTTGCCAGTTAGGAGTGGATATGAAATTAGCCCTTAGCACCATCAAAGGGCAAATATCGGCTCTATCAGTCTTCTTTCAGAGACCATTGGCATCTCACTCCCTAGTTCGGACATTCATTCAGGGGGTACTGAGGATAAATCCTCCAGTCAGGTCTCCCTTGTGTCCATGGGATTTGAATTTGGTATTGTCAGTGTTGCAAAAGCAACCTTTTGAACCTATTCGCCATATTCCTTTAATTATATTAAGTAGGAAATTGGCCTTTCTGATTGCTATAGCTTCTGCTAGGAGAGTATCAGAGCTAGCAGCTCTTTCTTGTAAAGAGCCTTATCTAATTTGTCACAAGGACAAGATCGTACTACGACCCCATCCGGCTTTTCTGCCTAAGGTGGTGTCGGCTTTTCACTTGAATCAAGACATTGTTCTGCCTTCCTTTTTTCCAAACCCGCGGACGGCGGGGGAAAAATTATTACACTCTCTAGATCTAGTGAGAGCGGTAAGGGTGTATCTGCAAGCAACCGCTCAGATACGTAAAACAGATGTTTTGTTTATTTTACCAGATGGTCCCAAGAAGGGCCAAGCGGTATCAAAATCCACCATTTCCAGGTGGATTAGACAAGTAATTGTTCAAGCTTATGGTTTAAAGAACAGGACTCCTCCTTTTCCTGTTAAGGCGCACTCTACCAGGGCGATAAGTGCTTCATGGGCAGTGCACCACCAGGCTTCGATGGCTCAGATCTGTAAGGCTGCAACTTGGTCCTCAGTCCATACATTTTCCAAATTCTATCAAATAGATGTGAAAGGACATGAGGATTCCGCCTTCGGGCAAAGTGTGCTGCAGGCAGCAGTATAGGGCTTCTGGTCCGCAAGCGGTCGGTTTGATCTGTGTCTCCCCCCCTTCATATGAGCATTGCTCTGGGACGTCCCATTATGTAATGACTAGCTCTGTGTCCCGTGGTGTACGATAAAGAAAATAGGATTTTTATAACAGCTTACCTGTAAAATCCTTTTCTTGGAGTACACCACGGGACACAGAGGTCCCACCCTTCTTATGGGAACCTTACTGCTTTGCTACAAAACTGAGGTACTTCCCTGATGGGAGGGGTTATATGGAGGGGAACTGTCTTCCATTGGTTGTGCCAGTGTCCAATCACCGCTGGTGACCCTTAACCCATTATGTAATGACTAGCTCTGTGTGCCGTGGTGTACTCCAAGAAAAGGATTTTACAGGTAAGCTGTTATAAAAATCCTATTTTTTGGGAGCCTAGCCGCGTACGGGACCCCGGAAACCAAGCACCGCCTTCAGGATTTCTAAGGGCGCAAATTTTTGATTTCACTCCTCACTACCTATCACAGTTTCGAAGGCCATAAAATGCCAAAATAGCACAAAACCCCCCCAAATGACCCCATTTTGGAAAGTAGACACCCCAAGGAAATTGCTGAGAGGCCTGTTGAGCCCATTGAATATATTTTTTTTGTCCCAAGTGATTGAATAATGACAAAAAAAATAAATTACAAAAAGTTGTCACTAAATGATATATTGCTCACACATGCCATGGTTATATGTGGAATTACACCCCAAAATACATTTTTCTGCTTCTCCTAAGTACAGGGATACCACATGTGTGGGACTTTTTAGGAGCCTAGCCGCGTACGGGACCCCGAAAACCAAGCACCGCCTTCAGGATTTCTAGGCACAAATTTTTGATTTCACTCCTCACTACCTATCACAGTTTCGAAGGCCATAAAATGCCAAAATCGCACAAAACCCCCCCAAATGACCCCATTTTGGAATATAGACACCCCAAGCTATTTGCTGAGAGGAATGGTGAGTATTTTACAGCTCTCATTTGTTTTTGAAAATGAAGAAAGAAAATATATATATATATATTTTTTTTTTTCAATTTTCAAAACTTTGTGACAAAAAGCGAGATCTGCAAAATACTCACAATACCTCTCAGCAAATAGCTTGGGGTGTCTACTTTCCAAAATGGGGTCATTTGGGGGGGTTTTGTGCTATCTGGGCATTCCATGGCCTCCGAAACTGTGATAGGCAGTGAGAAGTGAAATCAAAAATTTACACCCTTAGAAAGCCTGAAGGCGGTGCTTGGTTTTTGGGGTCCCGTACGTGGCTAGGCTCCCAAAAAGTCTCACACATGTGGTATCCCTGTACTCAGGAGAAGCAACAGAATGTATTTTGGGGTGTAATTCCACATATGCCCATGGCATGTTTGAGCAATATATCATTTAGTGACAACTTTGTGCAAAAAAAAAAAAAAATTGTCGTTTTTCCGCAACTTGTGTCAACATATAAAATATTCCATGGACTCGACATGCCTCTCAGTATATAGCTTGGGGTGTCTACTTTCCAAAATGGGGTCATTTGGGGGGGTTTTGAACTGTTCTGGCATTTTATACACAACATTAGGAAGCTTACATCCACTCTTCTAACCACTTGAAGACAAAGCCCTTTTTGACACTTTTTGTTTACATGAAAACATTTTTTTTTGCAAGAAAATTATGTTGAACCCCCAAACATTATATATATTTTTAAAGCAAAGGCCCTACAGATTAAAATGGTGGGTGTTGCATTTTTTTTTCTACACAGTATTTGCGCAGCGATTTTTCAAACGCATTTTTTTGGGTTAAAAAATACACTTTTTTTTTATTTTAATGCACTAAAACACACTATATTGCCCAAATGTTTGATGAAATAAAAAAGATGATCTTAGGCCGAGTACATAGATACCAAACACGACATGCTTTAAAATTTCGCACAAACACGCATTGGCGACAAACTACATACATTTTTAAAAGCCTTTAAAAGCCTTTACAGGTTACCCCAGTAGATTTACAGAGGAGGTCTACTGCTAAAATGATTGCCCTCGATCTGACCTTCGCGGTGATACCTCACATGCATGGTGCAATTGCTGTTTACATATGACGCCAGACCGACGCTTGCGTTCGCCATTGGGCAAGAGCAGGGCAGCACAGGGGTGCTTTTTTTTTTTCCTTTTTTTTTTATTATTAATTTTGCTTTTTTATTTTATTTTTAAATTGTTCCTTCCAAGTATTTTTTTTTTTTTAGCATTTTTATTGTTATCTCAGGGAATGTAAATATCCCCTATGATAGCAATAGGTAGTTAGGTAGTGACAGGTACTCTTTTTTTGAAAAAACTGGGGTCTTCTAGACCCTAGATTTTTCATCTGCCCTCAAAGCATCTGACCACACCAAGATCGGTGTGATAAAATGCTTTCCCAATTTCCCAATGGCGCTTTTTATATCCGGGGGGGGGGCATTCCCTCCCACTGCTTGTAAAAGCAGTCCAGAGGCTAATTAGCCGCTAGGATTGCTTTTACATGAAAGCCGGCCGCAGGCTGAAAAGAATGATACCAAGATGATACCTAAACCCGCAGGCATCATTCTGGTATAAACATTCAATTCCAGCAACATACCAGTACGTTGCTGGTCCTTGTTGGACATGTATTGTAATCTTTTTATTTCATGCAGCCAGTTGGCTGAACGAAAAAAGAGATTGATCGGTGGGTATGCCCACCATTAGAATACCGCCCTTCATCCACCCACTTCCAATGATGGGCATACACGCACCATTTATATATGCCGAAGCATGGGGGCATCCTCCCGCAAAAAAGTTATGCCGCACACACATGGTCGGACTTTTCCACGGGCAAGCCTCCGTCGGAATTTCGACCGTATGTACGCGGCATTAGGAGCAAAATCTCTCCTCCGCCCCTGCTGCCCCAATGCTTCGGCATATTTGCTTTTTTTTTTTAACTGTGGTGGTGAAATCACCTCCTACAGCACTGGAGTCGCAGGGATCAGGCCTGTCTCTGCGAACGCTGCAGTTATGTGTGTTTTTGTTTTGTAAGTGACAGTGATCGATCGATACTGCACTTGGGTGGCCTGGGCTGGACGGAGGGGCAAAACGCAGGTGCCAGCAGGTATCTGGGCTGATCCCGCTAACACTGCGTTTTTGGGAACCCTAAACTGCTGGGGACGCTAGTATAGATCTGATCAGATCAGATATTGATCTGTTCAGATACTATACCACTAAGGGGGGTGTATGCTTCAGGCGTGGGTGTTAGCGTTACTGGCACTAACCTGACGCTGCCTGGGGTGTGACTCAGACCCTCTCTGACGCTAAAACCTAATTGATATCACCCGCCGGGCGATCAGGGGGTTAAACCTTTATTGGGTTATATACACGGCGGGTGCCCTGACACTATAAAAAGCAAACTAACTAACCAGCGTCACCCGTAACACTTATATGGTGATCACTGGTGAAAGGGTTAACTAGGGGCAATCAGGGGGTTAAAACCTTTATTAGATAATATATGGGGGTACCTGACGCTATAAAAACCTGCGGCGAACCTAAAAAAAATTACCGGCTACCGATCTGCATCACAGACACTAAGACAGCGTTTAGAAAAACAATTGCTTAGTGACAGTGGTGATAGGGGGTGAAAGGGTTACCTGGGGGGCGATCAAGGGGGTTAAACCTTTATTAGATAATATATTGGGGTACCTGACGCTATAAAAACATGCGGCGAACCTAAAAAAAATTACTGGCTATGATCTGCATCACCGACACTAAGACAGCGTTTAGAAAAACAATTGCTTAGCGACAGTGGTGATAGGGGGTGAAAGGGTTACCTGGGGGGCGATCAAGGGGGTTAAACCTTTATTAGATAATATATTGGGGTACCTGACGCTATAAAAACCTGCGGCGAACCTAAAAAAAATTACCGGCTACCGATCTGCATCACAGACACTAAGACAGCGTTTAGAAAAACGATTGCTTAGTGACAGTGGTGATAGGGGGTGAAAGGGTTACCTGGGGGGCGATCAAGGGGGTTAAACCTTTATTAGATAATATATTGGGGTACCTGACGCTATAAAAACCTGCAGCGAACCTAAAAAAAATTACTGGCTGCCGATCGGCATCACTGACGCTAAGACAGCGATCAGAAAAATGATTGCTAAGCGACAGTGGTGATAGGCGGTGAAAGGGTTATCTGGGGGGTGATCAGGGGGTTAAACCTTTATTAGGGGGGGTTAGGGGGCTACACTGGACCTAAGACTAAACTTTGGTGACACTTTTACAGTCACAAATGTCACTGATTGCAGTGATCACTAAATAAATGGTCACTGCAATCAGTGACACTGTGACTGGGGGCTGGGGGGGTGATCTGGGGGTGATCTGGGGTGATCTGGGGGGGCCTGGGGGGGCGATTTATGTCCCTATGTGTCCTGGTGTCAGTGTAGTGTTGTGTGCACTGACCTGATGTCTTCTCTTGTACGGCGCTCGGTATATGTGAGCGCCGCACCAGAGATGACATCACTTCCTCCTGCTCCCTCTGTCTGACACAGACAGAGGGGGCATTTCCATTCGCCGGGAGCGATCGCGAGGGGGTGGCCAGAAACGAATGGCTGCCCCCTCATCCCGGAACGCTCCCGGACACTTAGCCACCGCTCACTGTACAGAAGGGGGGTCCGATTGGACCCCCCAACTATACAAAGGCAATCACGTACACTCTACGTGATTGTGCCTGTCGGTGCCATTCTGCCGACGTATATATACAGTGAGCGGTCGTTAAGTGGTTAAATCATTTATTTTCCAGTGAATAATATTGCGAAAACCTCTTCTAGGTAAAAAAAAAAAACCAAGGTCCTCAAAAGTCTATATGAAATCTAGAATGCTTGGTGAAATAAACAACTGTGATTACTATTGTTACACCACTGGTCTCCTTATTACCATATGAATGTACAGGTCAGTCTCTGGGGAGATGGTCAGTCTCATCCTGTAAAAGTTCTTTCTATTCTGTAATTAGATTAAAAGTGTCCAAGTTTTTAGTTTGTAATTGGATTCCTCATCATGTTTGCTACAAATATATAAAAGAATAAAAAAAAGTTTAAGTTGACAATTTAAAGCAAATTGTGTGTGCATGCCTACAAAGCAATGTCACCATGTAGACCTCAATTTTATTTTCAATCAAAGAAACTGAATTAAGTTTCAGATATTTTTTCTTCACTTGAACTTCTTGTAAACTTGTTTAATATTTATTTATTTTTTTACCAGTTTTTCTTTTTGAAATGTGTATTCCTTTTACATAACAAACATATAGAAATAAGCAGAACAACCAAAACAAACTTAAACCCCAGAACAAGAAATTCCTTTCCCCATTTTCTCTTCCTCTCTTTTCTCTTTTCGTCTCTTGTTTCCTTACTGCTCAGTTAAGCTGATAAATCTTTAACAACAACACATTTATTTAATTACCAAATATACAAAAAAAAACAGAAATATTCCAGAGCAACTGATAGACTAAATAAAAAGTTAAATAAAACAGGCCAGCTCAATCTTCAAACACTACCACTCTTTGTTATGCATTAAGGCTGGTGCATGGAGGATCTATCCATTCTTTCCATAGTTTTAGTAACTTCAAGGATGTGTTTTCATTGAATATAGGTGTGTTTTTCAAACAACATGTTTATCCATTTTCCGGATCCAGTCCCCGAGGGTAGGAGGGTTGGGGGAGACCTAACATGAGGCAATCAACTTACAGGCCATAAAAAGTGATCTTTTAATGGCCACTACTTGATCATGTTCCAGATTGTTGGGATTTATACATTGCTCAAAAAAATTAAAGGAACACTTTTGAAATCGGAACTCCTGGGATATTGATCTGGTCAGTTAAGTAGCAGAGGGGGAGGGGTGTATACAGAGGGGGTTAATCAGTTTCAGCTGCTTTGCTGTTAATTGAAATTAACAACAGGTGCACTAGATGGGCAACAATTTCATTGTGCATTAAGACGCCCTACACCCCAAAAGCAAATATTTTATAATGAAATAAAACCCCTCCCCCATAAGACTACAATTGATTGGGAAGGGTTTTCTCTTGATGCTAAAAGGTGCCATAAATAGGTGTGCCCCATTCCTGTACTGAGATAATCATGCAAATCTGGCATTCACCTGAGGGCCACAGTTTGACACCACTAGTCCCAACAATGGAGGTTGGCTTCCATAAATATGGTCATTGTGATGGAAATAGTATCAGCAGTCAATCACAATCAGGTACCTCCTCTTTAACATATCAATTCACAAGCCGATCACCATAAGGACAATCAATTCTGTATTGAGTGTAATGGCTTTCCATTTTCTGTAGATAGATATACTTTGGTTTTGCTTTGGCAATTACTATTTTTAATGAATAACACAATCTCAGTTATATTATTAACTTTACCTAAATTTAATTTTTTTTTAAGTTGCTTCTGTTAAATATTTTTCTGTACATTTCATTTTTCCAGGTTCTTCTTTTAGCGACTGTGACAGACCTAGCCGGGACAGAGACTTTTGAAGAGGACTGAATGCTAGCCTCTTGCCTTGAGATCATGGGCCCTGGCATTTGGGGGAATGGCGCTCTTTGTGAGGTGTATGCCTGGGGACCCTTGAGGTGGTGTTACTTTGAATTCAGGTCCATGTCCCCCCAAGACACACAGACTCTGGGAACCCTGTATATGCCATATTAGAAATAGTGACTGATTCATAATGTTGGGACACATACTGTTAGGAGATGCTGATGTCAACTCCAGCTGTAGGCAGCTGTAGTGCCAGGGTAGCCTAGGTGGCTGCAAGAGGAAGTGGGTTAGTAAGTGTATATACTAACGTCTCAGCCGATTCGATATGTTTATGTGCACATATGTTCAGAGCTGGTTGGCCTCTATAATTGTCTCCAGCACCATTTTGGAGAAGCCTGGTGTCCTGATAGGACAAGCAAATCTTGGGAGATTTGGTCAGCCATGTTTGGGTGGATACCTTATATTAGGAAAACCCAGTCACGTTTAGGACAGAACACATGTGTGTATATTTCCCCATACCATTTATATAACCTTGGTGTAAGTTTACATCACGCACCCAGAACCATCCTTTTCTGTGGATTATATGGATCTTGACCTTACGGATGTCAAGAGGTCTTAATATATAATCATCGAGGATTCTCCAGCTTTCGGTCATAACAACACATGCGTTTACCGATCACGGAGACATAAGTTCCTCTGAGTCCAATTTCTTTGGTAAGCCTACACTTTTACCGGTGGTGGGTCTGCACACCTTATACAAGAGCCACGGTTTATTGTCTGCAAGATTCACTTGGAAGTCATTGATGTTCCTCCTCAGTTACTTTGCTGACACTTGGTGGACTTTATATTGATTTATGGACTTTGAAGTTTTTCACATGCATTTCTGGTACAATTCATGTTGATATCACATATACTGTTTTTTGTCACAGTGAGCACATCACTTTCTAGGGGTATATCCCATCATCAATTATATACTTATTGGGTTTTATTTCCTATTTAATTGTATAAGCGCTACACTTATTACATCCACTTTCTTCTAGCTACTTTTCAACTAGCCGTGTTAGCTGCTATTCTGTATATTGTCAGCGCAGGCTTATTTATACCACATGTGTGTATAGACAGGGACAGAGACCCCGCTTTTGAGTGAGCGTTAGGAGAAGGTAGGGAGAGTGTTCCAGCCTGTGAGGGATAGCTCAGGGTTCCTACGAAGTCCATGTTCAGCAATCAAACGAGTATCATCTTTGTAGTTGTCAGTGGTTGGAATATCTGATATCTATATTCAGACTGGGAGGAAGTGGTATATGACAAAAGCACACAATGGGAGTGTGGGACGTTTCGTAACTTTGGTGGCAAGCAGTGTAATGCTTCCTGCAGTCTGGGACATCCAAACTTCCACCTGGATCCAAGGTCTGGATAACAGGAGAGGAGAGGAGAGGTACAGATACCAGCCGCCATGGAGGTTGCGAGAGATGCAGATTCAGCACCGAGGACCAGTGTCAGAGCAGGTCCTGCTGGCATGGTTTGATTCTATCCGCTGCAAACTCTGGAAGGAAGCACTAGCCCGTGAGCAGCGACACCAGGGAAAAGTTCTCCCCTCCATCCAGGAAAGGTACTGGTCGCAGTATGGATTGTGGGTGCTGTTTTTGGGAGAAAAACTGCACAAGGAGCAGACAGCTGACTTAAGTAGGCTGGTCTGGGCAGAGATGCGGCTTGATGAGAGTTACAGAGCCCTTCAGTGGCATGTATCCCAAGCATGCCCTTGGATAGAGGATGACAGCCCAACTGAAGGCTTTGGCAACGGCGGCCTGGCACTGTTGTTTGTGAAATTGACAGGGGACCCTAACTTTGGGAGTGATTTGGAGTGGCGGTTGGACGAAATCATTGATTTCAGAGAAGGGGTACTGAACGTCTTGGAAGTGCACTGGGCACTGGAAGATATAGATTTTCTGGCGGTTCAGGAATGGGAGCTGGAGATTGCCTACAGATGGCTGCTAGACTCTGCTCAGCGCCAGGGCTGGGCTCCCTTTGTCTGGGACTATCAGGAAATATCAGTTGACAACTCTAAAATCCTGGCTGAAGAGTCAGCAATGTGCCAGAGTAACAGTGTGCTTTGCCAACCTGCCCCCACAGCTATGGACGCGGAGATCTTATGGCGGATGCAGCAAGTGCTGACTGACCTTGATGATCCTGTTTCTGCATGGGATGATCTTGGATGGAGGAATGTGCCTGTCCAGCAGTATGCCAGAGAATCGGCAGTGGAAAATCTGGAGATTGCCTACCCCAAAGCTGAAGTGCTGACAAAAGGGCAGAGCTCTGCTAACCTCTGCCCAGCACCGATAGCATCTTCTGGGTTCCACGGACAGGAGATTGTGAATCTTTATCCCCAGACACCAGTTGCAGACACAGGGATTTGATAGACTGTTCTGCTGAGAAAGAACAACCTAATGAGCCTCCAGCAGAAGAGCTGGTATCAGAGCCAAACTTCACTGTGCTCTGCCCAACGCCAACAAGTCCAAGACTTCTGCCCCACACCTGTGGCAGTTCCAGGGGCTCAGGGTGAGAAGGTGGAAATCACTTCCCAGCAGCAGATAAGGATACAGGGGAGAAGGGAGAGGCGGTGCGAGGAGCATCCCCAACAGTCGGCCAGGGTGGAGGAAGCGGTCTTTCCTCCCCAGCAAAGACCTGTGCACCTGGCAGACAGTACCACAGACATGTCGTCCCAGCAGCCAGATGAGGGAACAGAAAAGAAAGCAGCCAGTTCACCTCCCCAATGGCAGCTACACAGTTTGGAAGTGGAGGAATACAGCCTCCTGCCCTAACGGTTAGCCAAAGCGGATGATGTGGAGTCCCCAGCAGACGTGCTGGCAACAGGGCAGTATGCTACCAACCTCTGCCCAGCACCGGCAACAACTGTGGAGATCCAGGGAGCTGGGGTAGTCGGCCCCTGTCTCCAGCGACAAGCTAATGTAGTGAAGCTGCTACTCCCAGCTGAATCACTGGCAACAGGGCAGAGTGCCACTGGCCTCTGCCTAGCATCTACAGTATCTCTACAGCTTCAGGAAGCTGGGGCGATCGGTCCCTCTACCCAGCAGCAGACAGAGCCCCGGAATGTTAAAAACCACCCAGTTGAAGCGATAGCAGCCGGACAGAGAGTCAATGACCTCTGCCCCACACCTACTGGTGGCAACTGCTCCTTGCAGTCAAGATTGGAGATCATGTGGACTGACTATGTGAGTTCACTTTGCCCGACTAATGCATGTCCAGACCAGGTGGAGGTCTGGGACCTTGTTTGACGACTTTTGATGGGGGAGAAATGTGACAGACCTAGCCGGGACAGAGACTTTTGGAGAGGACTTAATGCTAGCCTCTTGCCTTGCGATCATGGGCCCTGGCATTTGGGGGAATGGTGCTCTTTGTGAGCTGTATGTCTGGGGACCCTTGAGGTGGTGTTACTTTGTATTCAGGTCCATCTCCCCCCAAGACACACACTCTGGGAACCCTGTATATGCCATATTAGAAATAGTGACTGATTCATAATGTTGGGACACATACTGTTAGGAGATGCTGATGTCAATGCCAGCTGTAGGCAGCTGTAGTGCAGGACAGCCTAGCTGGCTACAAGAGGAAGTGGGTTAGTAAGTGTATATACTCACTTTTCATCCGATTTGATATATTTATGTGTACATATGTTCAGAGCTGTTTGGCCTCTATACTTGTCTCCAGCACCATTTTGGAGAAGCCTGGTGTCCTAATAGGACAAGCAAATCTCGTGATATTTGGTCGGCCATGTTTGGGTGGATACCTTATATTAGGAAAACCCAGCCACATTTAGGACAGAACACGTGTGTGTGTATAGACAGGGACAGAGACCCCGCTTGTGAGAGAGAGTTAGGAGAAGGTAGGGAGAGTGTTCCGGCCTGTGAGGGATAGCACAGGTTTCCTGCAGAGTCCATGTTCAGCAATGAAACGAGTATCGTCTTGTTAGTAGTTGTCAGCGGCTGGAATATCTGATATCTATATTCGGACTGGGAAGAAGTGGTATATGACGAAAGCACTCAAGCGAAGTGTGGGACGTTTCATTACAGTGACCATCTCCATGCAGTAGGCATCTATGATGAACAACAGGAGACCTAAAGGGGGAAGCTACATAGCAAGTATATTAATATTGAAAAATGATTGTTGGGTCTATCCAGTTCATCTATTCAATGTTTTTCCTTCAGTTCTGCTTTATCTCTCTGCATCCTTCAGCCTCCCCATGTCATCTTTTCTTCTCCATTTGTAGTTGCTGGTGGCTAGCGTCAGAATTTGTCATAAAAGCTTTAGGGATTAAGGATTCTCTTTGCAATTTTGAATGTTCCCATTGCTTAGCCATTCAACAGGCAGCAAAGTTTAGTTGAGTCTTTCCCTCACATTTACTGGATTTTTTTCTCAATAACCTTCAAATTTGTATTACATGCAAAAATTAATTATTAAATTGCAGCTTACCAATCCAACGTGGTGGTTTCATTATTTTTTAGGCTTTTTTTTCATCCGGTGATCCTGCTGGTAAGTCTGTTGTTTTTCAACTTACTTTGACAGACCAAGCTGTCCAGACAAAATAGTAGTTAGAGGATCGAGACAAACTATTTACCACTTATAGTGGTGCTTACAAAGACCAGTGTTTAATAATTTATGTAAAACCTTTATTCTAAAAGCAAAAAAAAACCTGTTGCTGGAAATGATTATAAAGTGTTAGCTGGAGTTTGGCTTCAATTTCTTAGCCAAATCCCTCAAAATCTGCTAGTCCATCTAACACTCCCCTCCCCCAGATTAACAATGCTGCTCTCCAAAGGTTTCTTCTTTACTACTTCATCCAGAGCTCAGATACCCTAAGATAGGAAATGTGATACTGGTAGGATCAACGGGTGAAATAAAGAAAAACTCATAGAAAAGAAAAACCAATGCAGTCATTGGATTGGTAAGCTTCAATATATTCCCATTTCTGTATTGGGATTTAATACCACTTTAATATCACATCCTCCTGTGCCTGGTGCCTTATGCAAATAAAGCACTTGCATTACCATTAGCAATTTTGGCCATAATTTTCTATGTGATGAATAAAACTTTCAGTAACTATACAACAGAACACATCAAATCAAAACTTATCCCATAATAGCCAGAGACTGGAATATTCCGTACACAGGACTGAGACACAACATTTATAATAACAATGGTATCTATCCTGAATATTCTGAGCCTACACCCGAAAGACAATAGACAGCAGGGACGAGGGGAACAATAGTGATGCAATGCGGTGTATATAGTAAACACAACAAACAATAGTACAGGTGGACCGTCCAGGAAGACAATATGAATACTAAACACTTGCAGTGTTATGGTAATGATTACCACAACCAATTCAACAGACAATGTTAGGGGTGTAGAACACCTAGAAAATTTATCTCAACTAATAAAAAATAAAGTATGCTAGATGCAAGAGATATTTAAAAAAATCCAATAAATTTGTATCTGATTCACTGACCACATACACAGCTCCATACCCTAGAACATTTATAACAATGCAAAGAAAGACAAAAACTCTTATATTCTTGTGACAATTGGAAGTCACTTCTATAAATTTCCACTTTTCCAACACTAAAGCACCCAAAACACTTTCTCCTATAACTCTTAAGCCCCGTACACACGATCGGTTTGACTGATGAAAACCGTCCGATGGATGGTTTTCATCAGACCAACCGATCATGTATGGTACCCATCGGTCTTTTTTTCCATCGGTTGGAAAAAATAGAACATGTTTTAAATTTTTCCGATGGATAAAAAACCGATCGAAAACTCTGATCGTCTATGGGCAAGTCCATCGGATCAAAAACCCACGCATGCTCAGAATCAAGTCGACGCATGCTCAGAAGCATTAAACTTCATTTTTCTCGGCTCATCGGAGTGTTTTACGTCACTGCGTTTGGAACGGTCGGTTTTTGGACTGATGGTGTGTGGCCAAGACTGATGAAAAACAGTTTCATCGGATTTCCGATGGACAAATCCATCGGACGAAAATCCATAGGTTATCCGATCGTGTGTACAGGGCTTTAGTCTAAAGCTGGTCATAGATGGGAAGGGTTTAGAGATGAATCTCTAGAAATAAGCCCAGACATGGCAGCTCCAATATTCCTATCTTGACAGGTCCTTTTAGTTCTTCAAACTATAAAATGTAATCAGCATAAAAATCAAGTATATATATATATATATATATATATATATATATATATATATATATATACTTATTTATTTATTTTTTTCAATAAAGTCCTTTTTAAATTAAACCCATTGGTATATAATGTTACTGGAAATTAGACATAATGGTATAAAAGAACCAGCAAGAACCCACAGCAGATGTCACAATGAGATGTTTTTTTTCTCAATGAATTACCTTGTTAGTACTTCCTTTTGTATTGGTTATTCAGTTTAGAATCAGGTAAAAAATATTTTAAGATTAACATTTCCAACATATTAACCATAAAATAGAAGATTATTTTTGTTTTTTAACTCAGTAAAGTTTTAAATTATCTGGGTTCCATCATGTTAATTCTATCACTTATTCTCTAGAAAACATGTTCATATGTAAATTGGCAGCAGCAATTCAGGCTTATTTACATAACATTTACATTAGAAGTCAGCCAATGGAAACCCTCCATTCTCTGACTTCCCCACCCATCTCCCTTTTATAAAGCGGGCATCAACCTCTCATCAGTCATTATACTTTCAGAGATCCCGTTATACTCGTCTATTACAGCCTAGCTGGAGATTTGGTGACGTTGTCCAGTGTTGAGCTGCAGGAGAACTGAATATTCAGACAAACTAACCCGACTTCATCACCGCTGAATCCCCACCACATTAAGGTAAGGTCACTTTCATCTAACCAATCAATGTATCTTTATATATTTATCACATAAACCTCTGTAGTATTATTATCTGAATGTCCATTAAATAATAAAGAACTATGTATTAAAAACTGCCAAAAGAGGCAAAGGATGGAGTTTTAGGACAAGATATTATGTAATACAATGTATAGAGAAGACTGGATAGACATTGGAGGCTTGCAGTGACCAGCCTGGTGAAAAAGTTTTTAGTAATAAATTAAATGCAATAAAAGTTGAGGGTTGTAATTTTTGTGATGTAATACAAAGGAAAACATGTGTTTGGGTGGCCAAATAATGTATCATTTTATGTAAATCTCCTATTACAAGTATATTCCAATCTGTACAAAACAATTCGCCAATTGTTGAGTTTTTGGTATGAAAGATTTCCTTACAACAAAACAGGAGTACAACATGTTTCATAAATATCTCACTGAGCATTCCCTGCAATTCATTTCATGAAGTGTGCCAGTCTGATACTATGAGGTTTTGCTGAGAACATAAAGATAACAATAACACTGAGCTGGAAAATGCCTTGAACATGTATTTATTTTTTAAGATGCCTGAAAAGAGATGTGACAATGGAGTGTTTGGATGTTATGACATCACTCATGGTTATTGTGGGTCATTCTGGGACTTCACAGTTTTGGGGAGAATGTTTTAGGGAAGAGTCACTAATATCTTCTGATGACCTTTAGCATTGCCTCTGCTGTCTTGTGCTGGGTACAAAAAGTGAGACAACTATTTTCCATATTTTATATGATAGTTCTGATTAAAATTACACTTCTTACCTGACTGAGCTCTGTGTTCATCCTCCCGACGTTGTGTAACAAAACTGGAAACTCAGCATAGCTGGTTAGCAACAAGAAAGCTGAGTATCTCTTGTAGGTCATCCTTCTGATATGTTTAGTCTTTTTATGGCAGTGTCTGCCGAAATATGAGGGTCACCAAGATGTTTCTGACAGCAGATACACCTTTCCATCAATGCTGGCCAATTTTTTATTACATTTCTTTCCCCAAGGACACTTGAGCAAAAAAATGTGTTTTTTGACCACCAGTTACTGAGCTGGCCCCTGCAGATAACTTAACTATTGGATATATCCCGCCACTTATTTATCTATTTCTATATGTCTTGATTTTTCCATTTTGTTTTTGTACTTGTTAAAGTTATACCATTGCATGGTTTTCTGTTTATAAATAGATTGCTGGCTTTCCTTATTTAAGTCCTTTAAATCCATACATATATGTTGTTGTGTTCAAGCTCTATATTTAGTGGCCGAACCTTATTCCTGAGTCATAGAGATATAGATGGGGAGGTCTATTGAGTATTTCATATTTATGGATATATAACGGAGGATAACAGTTCTCATATTTGACACATTTTTATGGTTTCTTTTTAAAGATAAATTGTCTGCCTAATAATGTAATAAAAACATTGTTTGTTTCCTCTCCAGGACACTATGGCCTCTGTTGCTCATGGTGTGGAACGTCTTCTGGACAGAATGGTCTCCTTCTCCTTACAAGGACTACAGAAGGTAGACATACAGGAGCACTTCCTCATTGTGAAGGAACTTGGAAAAGGTGGTTTTGGAAAAATATTCTCGGCACACAACAGGAACACAGGTAATTAATCTAATCACCATTTCAATGTTTTCTACAAATATTTATGTATATGTAAGTAAATTTGATCTGTAAGATATAGACTTTTCAAAAGAGGTCACTAATTGTAGAATTACTCTAAAGTAAAAGGGCCGGTAAAGTAAATATTTGCATCTCTATAAATATAAAATGTAGAAAAACTTCAATACATATTGGTAAGATTATTTTGGGAACTATGTCTGATTCTTGGGAGCAGTTTTGCAAATCTCAAAATGTCTTGATTGGTACATATCTGTCTGAAGGAGTGAACAGATATCCATTTAATTAAAGGAATAGGTGAGGGACAGTCAGGCTGGGGAGGATTTGATGCTAAAAATGCTGGTTGTCCTCTAGCGAGCTGTCTTCTGGTATGGCTGAGGTTTAACATTAAATGAAGCATATTACATTCTCAATCTAGGAGTAACAGTGAAACATACAGAAAATACCAGCTTAATATTTCCAATTTTTGATCTAATGTTAAACTTCTTCTTTTTTTTTTTGCACAGATAAAAGAATGGCATTGAAGGTCATTGATAAAAACAGAAGCAGTCAGCGGTCTTTCCTCCGGGAGTTCAGTATTTCATTTTTACTTTCAGTTCATCCCAACATCATTGAATGCTGTGGCCCCGCCTTCACCACCACCGACCACTTTGTATTTGCCCAAGAACTGGCACCTCTTGGCGATCTGCTCTCCATGATTATACCAAATGTAAGTACAATTCGATACTGTATAAGTACAAATAATATATATATATTTTTTTAGGTTTGCATAGAGTTAAGAAGAGTTAAAACTCCTGTCAATTTATTTTATGCTGTCTGTATCATTTTGGAAAGATTTCCTATCACTTTCTCTCCCAGAGATGCAACAGGAAGTGAGAGAAAACTCTTAGCTTACGTTAGTAGAGATGTCCATGTTGAAAGATTTACCTGAACCTATTGTTCTAACGATTTGTACTTGTTCTGAGCACCTACATACCTACATACATACATACATACATACATACATACATACATATGGAAAACGAATACATATACACATGCATTTTTTGTTTTTTATCTGATTTGTGCAATAGGTCTAATTGTTGATGCTGGCTGCTTTATTGTACCACTAGTTTCGCAACTTTTTCTCCCACTTTTATATACATACATATGGCAAAAGAATACATACATACTGTACATATGGTATTGGCTATACATATAATTTTATTCTTTCTGGGTAAATATTTTGAATTTCTTGCTTCTGAATATGTATTCATATTTTCTTCTTATATTATACAGTACTGTATTTAACATCTTTTGTACCTTGGTTATTTTTATTAATTTACTTTTCTTTTTTTTTTTAGGTTGGAATTCCAGAAGATGCAGTAAAAAGATGTGCTGTGCAGATCTCAAGTGCTCTTGAATTCATGGCAGCAAAAGGACTGGTACACACGGATGTGAAGCCAGATAATGTTTTAGTTTTTGACCAGGACTGCCACTCCATCAAGCTCACAGACTTTGGCCTTACTAAGGTAAAAGGAACAGTGATTAGAGGCAAGTGTGGCACCTTGTCCTTTATGGCTCAAGAAATGTGCAAAGTTGACATTTCAGATGGCCTGGTTGTGCATAGCAGCCTTGATGTTTGGTCGTTTGGAGTGGTCATCTATTGCCTACTTACAGGGGAGCTTCCATGGGAGCATGCCATTCCTGATGACGTCAAATATAAACATTTTGTTGAATGGCAGAGCAATTTTCAAATGCACAAATTTCCTGAAGCATTGACCAAGGTTGGCTCTGGGATTTGGTGGATGTTGGGTGATCTTTTGGCCATTGACTATACTAAAAGATGTCAACCTTCGGAAGTGCTTAAGTACCTGAGTGAAAGCTGGAAAGCAGAAATCACAAGACAAGGTGATGAGGATCCCATAGAAAAAAGTTCTTCTGTGCAATCTCATGAACCCCTGTGTGAGGCTTCCCATCTGAGCACCTCACAAGACAGTGACACAACTTTCAGGTCCACGTCTGGCTGTTTGGTTATAGACACTTCTGTATCCGAATCTGAGATTACTCCAGAGCCACAGAAGGACAACATGGCAGAGGCTCCAATCATGTTCGATGATGAGTTCTCTTTACATGTTGGTGCAGAAGTAAATATCGGTTAAACGAAAATTGGAAGGTGATGGAGCACCTGAAAGAACATCACATATGGTCAGTAGGGATGAGCTCGATGTTCGGGTTGAACATTGGGTGTTCGCCGGTTCATCGAAAAACAAACATTATGGGGCGTTCGCAGCAAATTCGAGCGGTGCTGAATGCCTCATAATGCACTGTGAGATCGTAGTGCATTGCTGTATGCTTGCTGCATGCTGCATGCTTTAGCCAATCCCAGCGCCCTCTGCTAAGAGAGCCATAATTGGCCATAGGTGGCTCAGGGGGACTAAGTCTATGCCCCACACTATATAAGGCTACCTGCACGCGGCCCTATGTAGTGTGTTGTTGGCGTGGACGTAGAGAGTGTGATTTAGATTGAGCAGGCAGGTTATTCAGCTAGCTCAGCTTGTGTATGTATGTGTGTGTGTATATATATATATATATATATATATATATATATATATTGTGAGGGGGGTTAACTCGGTAGCGGGTGTGTGTGACCCCCTGGTTGGGCTCCCCACACAAAAACAGGGCCAGCAGACGGAGGTTGTGGTTTTCAAAATCAAAAGGTGCGGTTTATTTCTCTATGTACAGTGACAAAAACACAGCAAAGCCAAAAAGAAACAAACAAAATAAATCCTGGTCAGTTTGACCTCTGACTAAACATGCAGGTTTCCTAAACTAACAACTGGGATCAGCCTGGTGCTGTCCTAGTCCCTAAGTCCCTGGTTTAGTAAAAGTCCAAACAAATAGCCACACAGGCTTTGCCTCACCGCACAGGGGTTCACTCTCCCTAGACAGTCCACACAGGTCTGGTTCCAGGCATGAGCTAACATCTAATGAAGCTGGGAGTTTTTATAGAGGCCTTAAACGAACTGACAGGCTTCAGCTGGTCTCATCAACTCCCTGCCTCACGACGCCCAGCACTCTCCCTAGAGGTATGAGTCATTCATGAGCCCACTAGCCTCAGCTGGGCTTCATCAACTCCCTAGTTGTATAAGTCGGCATAAAGCCTGAATCTGGGAGAAATATATCTACCCCCCTGGATGCAACCAGGTGACTTTACCTTCCTGCTGTCACATACCCCCCCTCTTGTTTTAACCTCGGGGTTGGAACACCAGCAATCAGGCATTCATGTACTCGAGACAAAGCATCCACATTCCCCATTTGAACGCCAGGGCGATGCTTTACTGTGAAGTTGAATTCCTGGAGGGCCAGGAACCACCTATTCACTCTTCTATTTGTTTCCTTGTTTTGAGCCATCCACTTTAACGGAGCGTGATCCGTAACCATGTCAAAGTGCCTACCTAGCAGGTAGTACCGAAGGGAATCTAGAGCCCACTTCACCGCTAAACACTCCTTTTCAACCGTGGCGTAATTTACCTCATGGGACTTCAACTTCCTGCTGAGGTAAATGACTGGGTGCTCTTCCCCGTTCCAGACCTGGGACAATACTGCTCCTAACCCCACATCTGACGCATCACTTTGTACGACAAAGTCTTTAGAGAAGTCGGGTGAGTACAACACTGGCTGGCTACATAAGGCTTGTTTCAAGAATTGGAATGCTGCCTCAGCCTCGGGGGTCCATTTAATCATGACCGACCCTTTCCCTTTCGTCAGGTTGGTTAGGGGCACAGCCTTAGAAGCAAAGTGGGGAATGAAGCGCCGATAATAACCCGCGATTCCCAGAAAGGCTCGTACCTGCTTCTTGCTGTTGGGACGTGGCCAACTCTGGATGGCCTCGACTTTGTTGAGTTGGGGTTTTATTACTCCCCTGCCAATGGTGTACCCAAGATATTTGGCCTCCTCCTGCCCAATGGTACACTTCTTGGGGTTAGCCGTAAACCCCGCTTCCCGAACAGAGTCCAGGACTGCTTGCACTTTTGGCAGATGTGAGGCCCAATCTGTGCTATGGACAATTACATCATCCAGGTAAGCCGCAGCATACTTCCGATGGGGCCTCAGCATCTGGTCCATTTTCCGCTGGAATGTGGCCGGCGCATTCTGTAACCCGAACGGCATTCTCTTATATTGGAACGCCCCGTCTGGGGTTACAAATGCGGTTTTCTCTTTGGCCGACTTGGCCAGGGGAATTTGCCAATACCCTTTTGTGAGGTCAAGAGTCGTCATGTATCGGGCTGTTCCCAGCCGGTCGATCAACTCATCTATACGTGGCATGGGGTAGGTGTCAAATTTTGTAACTTTGTTCAACTGACGAAAATCGTTACAAAATCGCCAGCTCCCATCCGGTTTAGGCACCAACACAATGGGACTAGACCAATCACTTTGGGACTCCTCTATCACCCCTAAGTTCAGCATTTTCTGTACTTCCTCCCGTATTGCCTCCCGTCGGGCCTCTGGGATCCGATAGGGTTTTAACTTCACCCTTTCACCGGGCGGGGTAATAATATCATGCTCTACCCCAGATGTTTGTCCCGGCAGCTCAGAGAACACCTCCTTGTTGCGAAGCACAAACTCCTTAACCTCCTGTTGTTGGGGTTGTGACAAGGTGGCTGCTATTCCAACCTCCGGAATCACGCAACCAGTTTGAGCTGGTGACCAAGTT
The DNA here is from genome assembly GCA_029206835.1 of Rana muscosa. Classification (NCBI taxonomy): domain Eukaryota; kingdom Metazoa; phylum Chordata; class Amphibia; order Anura; family Ranidae; genus Rana; species Rana muscosa. The sequence continues at coordinate 1,290,408,606 of CM055116.1, read as the reverse complement.
TCTGCGACTAGGGACTCTCTATCCCTCCAGGCTTTCAACAGATTAACGTGATATATCTGTTCGGGCTTTCGCCTTCCTGGTTGTCTGACCTTGTAATTCACTTCGCTCACTTTTTCCATTATCTCGTAGGGGCCTTGCCATTTGGCAAGGAATTTACTTTCAACCGTAGGGACAAGTACCAATATCCTATCCCCCGGGGAAAAGGTACGGGTCTTTGCTCCACGGTTGTACACTCTCTGCTGTGCCAACTGCGCTTGGGCCAAATGTTCCTTCACGATGGGCATTACCTGTGCAATTCGATCTTGCATCAGGGCGACATGCTCAATCACACTCCTGTGGGGAGAACTCTCACTTTCCCAAGTTTCCTTGGCAATATCCAACAGCCCTCTTGGGTGTCTCCCATACAGTAACTCAAAGGGGGAGAATCCCGTAGAGGATTGGGGCACCTCCCTAATAGCAAACATCAAATAAGGAAGTAGACAGTCCCAATCCTTTCCATCTCTATCCACCACTTTCTTCAACATTTGTTTTAGGGTTTTGTTGAATCTTTCAACCAGCCCATCGGTTTGGGGGTGATACACAGATGTACGCAATTGCGTCACTTTGAACAATTTACACAGCTCTTTCATAACCCGGGACATAAAGGGTGTACCTTGGTCCGTAAGCAGTTCTTTACAAATACCCACCCGGCTAAAAACAAGAGATAGCTCTTTGGCTATGGTTTTGGCCGAGGTATTTCTGAGAGGGATCGCTTCTGGATAACGGGTGGCATAGTCCATTATAACCAATATGTACTGGTGCCCCCTAGCGGACTTGATTATAGGACCTACCAAATCCATTGCGATTCTCTCAAACGGGACCTCAATGATGGGTAGAGGGACCAGCGGGCTACGGAAATGTGGCATCGGGGCCGACCTCTGACACACAGGGCAGGAGGAACAATAATTTTCTATGTCCTTCATCACCCCAGGCCAATAGAATCTCTGTAATACCCTCTCTCGGGTTTTCTCTGTCCCCAGATGACCTCCAAGAATGTGCCCATGGGCCAACTCCAACACCAACTTCCTGTAAGGTTTGGGCACCACCAGCTGCTCAACGGTTTCTTCTGCCCTTTTTGCCACCCGATACAGTAGGTCCTTCTCTACGCTGAAGTATGGGTAAGTGCAGGTATTATCTGGGTTCACTAACTCGCCATCTATTTCCACTACGTTTTCCCGTGCCTTTATTAGGGCGGGGTCTTTTAACTGTTCTGTGGCAAAATTTTCCCTGTGAACCTCCAGATCAGAAAACTCCACAGACGGTAGGTTTTCGTCTGAGGAGGTGGGCTCCTCTCCAGTTTCTTGAGTCTCCCCTGCCAATACTGACAAGGGAAATTCTGGAGAGTCCTCACCACTCTCAGAGGAGTTCTGGCTATCACATTCCTGGTACATAGGGGCACCAGTGGGGCGCTCAGGATCATCCCACAGTTCCCAGAACTTCGGAAAATCCCTTCCCACAATGGCATCATGCGGTAATTGAGATACTAACCCCACTGGATGAGAGAGGGTACCTTTGGGGGTCTCGAAACACACTGTAGTCACTGGATACTCTCGGGTGTCCCCATGCACACAAATAACAGCTACCTTGCTATTCCCAGAGACCTCTGTTTTAACTAATTCAGCCTTTATCAGGGTCACAAGGCTACCTGAATCCAGTAATACCACAACATTTCTACCATTAATACACATTTTGCATAAATGTTTCTCAGTTCCCCGAATGGCAGTGCATGCGACTGTCGCACACAGCGACTGACGTCTGTCCATCAGAAAGTCACATTGCATGGGTTCCTCCACAACCGGGCAATTTGCTGCAATATGTCCCGCTTGCCGGCAGCGGTAGCAAACGATCCTTCTTGCGGCCTCTTGAGCCGCTGATTTCCCAGGCTGTTCTCGCCAAACTTGGGGTAGAGCTCCCACCCTCTCACTCTCTCCACCCTCACCCCTTGGAATCCTCTTATCCGCCCCTGGGGATGGTCTGGTCTTAGGGTGGAAAGTCCGAGAGTCTCTGGAAGAGGCCGTCAGGTTCTCTGTAGCCAAGTATCTCTCTACACGATCCACAAGTTTACCGGCCGTTTCTGGGTCTCCATGGCTTACCCACTTTTGAATGGCGGTAGGAAGAGCTCTCAAGAAACGATCCATCACAACACGTTCCACAATCTCCGGTGCGGACAAAGTCTCTGGCTGTAGCCACTTCCTGCTCAGGTGAATGAGATCATACATTTGAGACCTGGGGGGTTTTCCAAGCTGGAAAGTCCAGTTATGCACACGCTGAGCCCGGACAGCCAGGGTGACACCCAGCCTTGCCAATATTTCAGCTTTTAGCATCACATAGTCTTTTGCTTGGTCAGGCTCTAGGTCATAGTAAGCCTTCTGCGATTCACCAGTTAACAGAGGAGCCACCAGTCCAGCCCACTGCTCCTCAGGCCACTTTTCTCTTTCAGCAGTCCTTTCAAATGTGGTCAAAAATACCTCTGGATCATCCTCTCCAGTCATTTTTGTCAATAAACGACTCACCCCAAAGGACGCGGTATTAGTGGGACGGCTTTCCTCACTGGTCTGCGGACGTTGCTGCATTACTGCTTCCATTTGTTGTAGTCTCTGCTCTTGCTTCTGTAACAGGTCTATGAAGCGGGCCTCAGATTGCTGCTGGGCTTGTTGATGAGCTTGCTGCTGGGCTGCAAGGCTCCTTTGCAAACCTGCATTTGTCTGCTGTTGATTGGCATTTGCTAGAGCCAGCTGTTTCAGTATCTCCTCCATGCTGGCTTAAAAAAAACTGCCCGCATTCTCCACCAACTGTGAGGGGGGTTAACTCGGTAGCGGGTGTGTGTGACCCCCTGGTTGGGCTCCCCACACAAAAACAGGGCCAGCAGACGGAGGTTGTGGTTTTCAAAATCAAAAGGTGCGGTTTATTTCTCTATGTACAGTGACAAAAACACAGCAAAGCCAAAAAGAAACAAACAAAATAAATCCTGGTCAGTTTGACCTCTGACTAAACATGCAGGTTTCCTAAACTAACAACTGGGATCAGCCTGGTGCTGTCCTAGTCCCTAAGTCCCTGGTTTAGTAAAAGTCCAAACAAATAGCCACACAGGCTTTGCCTCACCGCACAGGGGTTCACTCTCCCTAGACAGTCCACACAGGTCTGGTTCCAGGCATGAGCTAACATCTAATGAAGCTGGGAGTTTTTATAGAGGCCTTAAACGAACTGACAGGCTTCAGCTGGTCTCATCAACTCCCTGCCTCACGACGCCCAGCACTCTCCCTAGAGGTATGAGTCATTCATGAGCCCACTAGCCTCAGCTGGGCTTCATCAACTCCCTAGTTGTATAAGTCGGCATAAAGCCTGAATCTGGGAGAAATATATCTACCCCCCTGGATGCAACCAGGTGACTTTACCTTCCTGCTGTCACAATATATATAAACGTATATTACATTGCATTAAGTGTAGCCTATTTCTGACTACAGGCCATTCCTGGAGTACTTTTTCTTATATACTTCTGGTTAGGGATGAACTTCGAGTTCGAGTCGAACACATGTTCGACCCCGAACATCGTCTGTTCGGCCGGTCGCCGAATTTCGAACATTATGGGCCGTTCGCGCCAAATTCGACTTGCGCGTCACGGCCCATATTTCACTGCGGCATCACAGTGCATTGCTGACCGATGATTGGCCAAGCATGCACTATGACCCGCATGCTTTGGCCAATCACAGTGCGGAAAAAACGGAGAGCCATAATTGGCCAAAGCCAGGGTGGCTTTGGACAATTGTGTCTCCGGGGGTTTAGTACACGCCCCACACTATATAAGGCCGCCTGCGTGGTGGCCTTGAGTAGTGTGTTGCGGCGGTGGTTAAAGACAGACAGAGGGAGAGAGACAGTGTAATTTAATTTGAGTTAGATAGAGCAGGCAGGCAAGTCAGTTAGCTTCAGTTACAGTGTGTAGAGGATATATATGCATCCTAGGTGTTGTGTGTGTGTGTATATATATATATATATATTTATACACTGTATTCAGTTTAGCTAGATCCGTTCCTGTTATTCTCTTCATAATATACTGACAGGCAGGCAGGTGATTGTGCTAGCTGCAGTATTTTCACTTAGTATACTGTGTCCTTTGCACAGTGTGCACCTAAAGCTTACCTGAATACAATTGCTGGTGTTCTCATACAAATACAGGCAGGGAGCTGCAGTATTTTGATTTAGTGTCCTTTGCACAGTGTGCACCTAAAGCTTACCTGAATACAATTGCTGGTGTTCTCATACAAATACAGGCAGGGAGCTGCAGTATTTTGATTTAGTGTCCTTTGCACAGTGTGCACCTAAAGCTTACCTGAATACAATTGCTGGTGTTATCATACAAATACAGGCAGGGAGCTGCAGTATTTTGATTTAGTGTCCTTTGCACAGTGTGCACCTAAAGCTTATCTGAATACAATTGCTGGTGTTCTCATACAAATACAGGCAGGGAGCTGCAGTATTTTGATTTAGTGTTCTTTGCACAGTGTGCACCTAAAGCTTACCTGAATACAATTGCTGGTGTTCTCATACTAATACCACAGGCAGGGAGCTGCAGTGTTTTCAGTTAGTGTACTGTGTCCTCTGCACAGTGTGTAACTAAAGCTAACTGAAGACAATTGCTGGTTTTCTCATACTAATAATACTACAGGCAGGCAGTTGATTCTGCTAGCTGCAGTATAATCAGTATATATATACATCCCAGCTTTGTGCAGCTACATCTCCCTGCAGGCCATTAGTATGTCTGGAAGGACAACAAGGAGAGGCAGACAGTCATGAGCCAATAAATAAGGGCAAGCAGGCTCTGTGCCTAGAGGCAACAGTGCTGGTCGTGGACACGGTGCATCCTCATCAGCACGTGGCCGTGGGACACGCTTGTCCTTTTTTTGGCATCTGGCCGTGTTGAGCCGCAACATGCCGAAGACTTGGTAGAGTGGATGACCAAGCCGTCCTCATCCTCCACATCCTCTATCACCCAGGCTCAGGGTACTTTGTCTGGCAAAGCAGCTGCCAAAGTGGCCTCTTCCCTTGGCTCAATGGCATCAGTCACTCCTTCCCTAGCCCCACCATGTTCTCCTCAGGAGTCCCCCGAACTATTTGACCTGTTTATTGGTGCAGAGGTAGACATTGGGTAAAGAAGAATTGGTGAGTGATGGCACGTCTGAAACAACGTCACATGAACCCAATTTTCTCAGGTATGTGACTTTCTTGAGGTAATACATAGCTCATTAGGTTATATGTGCATTTTGCTGTAGTCAACTTCACAGTTCGAACCATTCAGGCCATGTCACACTAGCAGTTCTGCACTAAGTGTGTAGTCATTACTCTTTGTTCTGAGATATCCACCACTGATTTTACTTTCTTACTAAAGGCATGGCATCTCCATCCAGGACATATAGCCTGATTACCCCATTTTTTGGAACAAAATCCCTCTGTTATCTTTAGTTGTCCCTCTTCTGATATTCAGATCTCTATACAATTGTATTATTTCACTACCAAGAATGTTGTAAAACACTTAACCTTTTATCCAACCTCTAAACTATTGCATGCCCGGCATGGCCACATTCTATGTCTATATACTTTGTGTTATGTGTCATTCCCTTTCATTTCAGAAAGTTAGGAGGTATGCCAATTGTATAACTTTTGTTAGCCATTCCCAGAGTGGTGGGGCTCAGCCTTGAGTATTAAAGTGAAACTAGATTCAAAGAGGTCGATATAAAAGGTATTCTAGCTTATGTAGTGTTTGGTCATATTTAGGGGAGGCATCTGAGTGGTATCAGGCTCAGATGCAACAATTGTTAGGATTCCTGGACCAATTTATGCCAGTGGAGGATATCAGTGGTGTTCAGTTCCCTGCGGCCTATAGGTGGCACTGTTGCCATAGGCCGGGGTTGAATCGCCATTGGAGTGCTGCGCCCTTTGTGTCCCCTCGCGGCAGTAGTACAGTGGGGCGGGGAACCTGCTGTGCATGCTGGGAGAGAGTATAAAAGGGGCAGATATCTTCCGCTCTGGGTTCCACTCCCAGGCACCTTCAGCCTGGGGGGGGGGGTGTGTGATGGCGGTCTCCGGGTGCCTTAGGCCCGGGGACGGAGTTGCGGTTTCACCTCAGACACCTTTGGTCTGGGGTGAGGTACTCACTGGAGGCCTGGGGCCCAGTTCCTTCGTCTGGGTCCCGCAAGGAATCGAGGGCTCCTAGGGTGTCCTCCGGTGTGGACACCCGAATTTGGGACGAGGAGGCCAGGGAGGTGACCCTTCCGAAGGCCCAGTGCAGCATTTGCTGGTGATGGCGGGCCTCTGGTAACTGTCTGGATGGATGTCCTCTCTCTGACAGGGGCCATTTCCTAAAAAAGGTAGTCCACGTTCTCATGGTCTGTGGCAGGGACCCATCGTGAATCAGGTCGGTGGCAGAGACCCAACAACCAGGTCTGTGGCAAAGACCTTTTAATCAGGTCTGTGGCAGAGACCCCCTCACGGTCGGTGGCAGCGACTATGCGCCAAGCCTGTTTGCGCTAAAACGGAACAGGAGAAAACCCAAGTTCAAGTTTGTGCCTGGACCTCCTCCCCACTGTGTTCTGAACTGTTCTATGGTCTAACCAGTCCCTCTCAAAGGACTATGTATTGCTCTGAAGAATAAATAAGTGTTGGACTTTCAGTGGTGTGGAACTTGGCTTTCTGGGAGTTAAAGGGTCATTCTCAAGGGAAGCTTTTGGCTCTGGACAGGGGCACAGGCCCGAAGGTAAATGGTTATAGCTCACACCTCTACACACAAGAGGATACGAGCTGGTGGTGCGCCACACTCTCCTCCCTGGTCCCCTAGACGAGAGCCATTGACCGAGAAGACAAGGGGGGAGTGAGAGGTGAGGTCGCTACACTTACAATGGTGATAGCAGGACTCTTGTTGGATAGGCTCTTAACATTTTCCTTTTAACATTTAAAATATATTAAATGATTTACTGATTCATTTTAATATGACATTGCCAAGAACAATTATTACATATTTATTGGAGTGACTTGTAGGAACCTGAGTTCGGTTTTTATCAATCTAGAAGAGTAAAACCAGTAAAGGATGGTTTCTTTTTGGATGAATTAGGTCTCTATTCCTTTGTTTATTGTCTTATTAACTAAGATTTAACTATTCTAGGGCTGTTTTCTAATTTACTATGTAGTCAGTGTGTGTAACTTGATATATGTGTACATGAAATGCTAAATATTTATAATTATTTACTGCAGGATAGTCAGTTATTCTATAAGGAAGACATTTTCCAGAACTGACCATGTGCAGTTTATTATTATTCCATATTCATGTTTGCTGTTCACAGATCATTTTCTATATTTTGCTCTAACAATATTCCTTTATATTTTTTAAGTGACAAGTCTGAACTATCCCCAGAGGTTGAACAAGATCCCTGCCTGGTACATGGGGGATGTAACTTGTACATATATGAGTAGTTAATCCTCCTGTGCACTGGGTGGGGCTCTTGAATTTTCTTCGTGCAGAAAAAAAACTGCTGATCCTGACAGAAATCCTGTGATCCTAAATTCCTGTTTGAACTGAAAACACTGGAGGAGTTATGCAAATATCCAAATGTCTTAATGGGTGAATGTCTGTCTGGAGGAGTGGGTGTAATTAAATAGATACTTTTTTTCTTTTCCAGTGAATAATATTGTGAAAACCTCTTCTAGGTTAAAAAAAAAAAAAAAACAAGGTCCCCAAACACCTATATGAAATCTAGAATGCTTGGTGAAATAAACAACTGTGATTACTATTGTTACACCACTGGCCACCTTATTACCATATGAATGTACAGGTCAGTCTCTGGGGAGGTGGTCAGTTTCACCCTGTAAAAGTTCTTTCTATTCTGTAATTAGATTAAAAGTGTCCAAGTTTTTAGTTTGTAATTGGATTCCTCATCATCTTTGTTACAAATATATAAAAGAATAAAAAAAAGTTTAAGTTAATAATTTAAAGCAAATTGTGTATGCATGCCTACAAAGCAATGTCACCATGTAGACCTCAATTTATTATCAATCAAAGAAACTGAATTAAGTTTCACATGTTTTCTTCACTTGAGCTTATTGTAAACTTGTTTCATTTTTGTTGTTACCAGTTTTTCTTTTTGAAATGTGTATTCCTTTTACATAACAAACATATAGAAATAAGCAGAACAACCAAAACAAACTTAAACCCCAGAACAAGACATTTCCTTAACCCATTTTTCACTTCCTCACCTTTCTCTTTTCATCTCTTGTTTCCTTACTGCTCAGTTAAGCTGATAAAACTTTAACAACAACACATTTATTTAATTATCAAATATATAAAAAAAATCCAGAAATATTCCAGGGCAACTGATAAACTAAATACAAAGTTAAATAAAACAGGCCAGCTCAATCTTCAAACACTACCTCTCTTTGTTATGCATTAAGGCTGGAGCATGGAGGATCTATCCATTCTTTACATAGTTTTATTAACTTAAAGGATGCGTTTTCATTGAATATAGGTGTGTTTTTCAAACATAATATGTTTATCCATTTTCCGGATCCAGTCCCCCAGGGTAGGAGGGTTGGGCGAGGCCCAAAGAGAGGCAATCAACTTACAGGCCATAAAAAATGATCTTATAATGGCCACTACCTGATCATGTTCCAGATTGTTGGGATTTATATACCCTAATAGGGATAGAACGAGATCTGGAATTAATGCAGTGTTATAAATAGAGTTTATCACGTCTATTACATCCTGCCCATATCGGTGTAATTTTGGATATCTCCAAAACAAGTGACTAAAAGAGCCAAGAGATTGTTTGTTTCGAAATTTTAATTATTTTTTTTTTATAAAGTATGCACTATTCTCTCTTGAAGAGACTAATTATTATGGATTTGTTGTGAAGGTTTGCTGGACGTTCGTTCGTCTGTATCTTCTGACATTTATTTTCAGAGGATTCACTAGCTTGAAAAATCTACCACATGAGTGTGTTTTGTTTGTTTTTGAAATCTATTATATTGTATGTAGAAGCTGAATTTCTACCTTTTTCTAACAAAATTCATCCTTCACATTAAAATTTAGAAGGATTCATCTTAGTCACCTGACATTTTTTTTTAAAATTGGAATCACAATCATCACCACACACAATTTGCCCATCACATTTTAATTCCAACAAAATTCACCCACTTGCTGTATTACACATCGGATGAATCCTCTTTGAAAATAAATGCACTAAAATACAGATGGAATAGTGTCCGGGAAACATTTGCTGTGTGGATGATATCCTTTATAAATAGACCACTTTGTGTTTAAAGTTGGACTACCGGGGAAAATGTAAAGTGGACCCCCCAATACAGCATTAACACTAATGAAATGTATTTAGTAAAATAAGTTTACTTTTTTATAGTAACCAGCTTCTTCTTTAATGGTCTTACACTCTGCCATTGGTCCATCCTGCCCAAGGATCTCGTCCCTCTCCGCCATTCTAAAAAAAGAAAATATTGATGGACGTCTTCCTCTTCCTGGTTCCCTGTGCAGGTACATCGATGACGTGTTTTATAAAACATTCTTCAGTTGAATCAAATTAATGTTATTTCTATCTAATAACACAATTACTAGTTCTAATAATATAGATGGACAAACTTTGTATTTTTTCATATAACAAAATGGAAGTTTTTTTCTGACTTTCTTTAAAATGTTTTTTAACTCAAAAACAAAAATTTTAAATATTTAATTATACCAATTCTTCCAATCTCTCTAATGTGGTGACTTCATTAGTAGCATTTAATAAAATATGAATTTCATTGTGCATTGAGACGCCCCACAAGCAAATATTTTATAATGAATTAAAACCCCTCCCCCACAAGACTACAATTGATTGGGAAGGGTTTTCTCTTGATGCTAAAAGGTGCCATAAACAGGTGTGCCCCTTCCTGTACTGAGATAATCATGCAAATCTGGCATTCACCTGAGGGCCACAGTTTGACACCACTAGTCCCAACAATGGAGGTTGGCTTCCATAAATATGGTCATTGTGATGGAAATAGTATCAGCAGTCACATCTCAGCCAGGTACCTCCTCTTTAACATATCAATTCACAAGCCGATCACCATAAGGACAATCAATTCTGTTTTGGGTGTAACGGCTCTCTATATTCTGTAGATAGATACAGTTTGTTTTCGCTTTGGCAATTACTATTTTTAATGAATAACACAATCTCAGTTATATTATTACCTTTACCCAAATTTCAAGTTTTTTAAATTGCTTCTGTTAAATATTTTTCTCTACATTTCATTTTTCCAGGTTCTTATTTTAGTGACCGTGACAAACCTAGTCGGGACAGACACTTTTGAAGAGGACTGAATGCTAGTCTCTTGCCTTGCGATCATGGGCCCTGGAATTTGGGGGAACAATGCTCTTTGTGAGCTGTATGCCTGGGGACCATTGAGGTGGTGTTACTTAGTATTCAGGTCCATGTACCCCCAAGACTCTGGGAACCCTGTATATGTCATATTAGAAATAGTGACTGATTCATAATGTTGGGACACATACTGTTAAGAGATGCTGATGTCAACTCCAGCTGTAGGCAGCTGTAGTGCAAGGAAGTGGGTTAGCAAGTGTATATACTCCCTTTTCAGCCAATTTGATATGTTTATGTGTACATATGTTCAGAGCTGTTTGGCCTCTATAATTGTCTCCAGCACCATTTTGGAGAAGCCTGGTGTCCTGATAGGACAAGCAAATCTCTGGAAATTTGGTCGGCCATGTTTGGGTGGATACCTTATATTAGGAAAACCCAGCCACGTTTAGGACAGAACACGTGTGTGTAGAGACCCTGCTTGTGAGTAACGAGTATCGTCTTGTTTGTAGTTGTCAGCGGTTGGAATATCTGATATCTATATTCAGACTGGGAGGAAGCGGTATATGACGAAAGCACTCAAGCGGAGTGTGGGACATTTCTTTAAATTGGTGGCAAGCAGTGGGACGCTTCCTGCAGTCTAGGACATCCAAACTTCCACCTGGATCCAAGGTCCGGATAGCAGGAGAGGAGAGGTACAGATACAAGCTGCCATGGAAGAGGAATTCAGAAAGAGGTTGCGGGAGATGCAGATACAGCACAGAGGACCAGTGTCAGAGCAGGTCCTGCTGGGATGGTTTGATTCTATCCGCTGCGAACTCTGGAAGGAAGCGCTAGCCCGTGAGCAGCGACACCAGGGAAAAGTTCTCCCCTTCATCCAGGAAAGTTACTGGGCGCGGTGTGGATTGCGGGTGCTGTTTTTGGGAGAAAAAACGCACAAGGAGCAGACAGCTGAATTAAGCAGGCTGGTCTGGGCAGAGATGCGGCTGGATGAGAGCTACAGAGCCCTCCGGTGGCATGTATCCCAAGCATGCCCTTGGGTAGCGGATGACAGCTTAACGGAAGGCTTTGGCTACCGCGGGCTGGGACTGTTTTATGTGAAGCTGACAGGGGACCCTAACTTTGGGAGTGATTTGGAGTGGCGGTTGGACGAAATAATGGATTTCAGAGAAGGGCTACTGAACGTCTCGGAAGTGCACTGGGCACCGGAAGATATAGATTTTCTGGCCATTCGGGAATGGGAGCTGGAGATCGCCTACAGATGGCTTCTAGACTCTGCTCACCACCAGGGCTGGGCTCCCTTTGCCTGGGACTATCAGGAAATACCAGTTGACAACTCTGAAATCCTGGCTGAAGGGTCAGCAATATGGCAGAGTAACAGTGTGCTTTGCCAACCTGCCCCCGCAGCTATGGACGCAGAGGTCTTATGGCAGATGCAGCAAGTGCTGAATGACCTTGATGATCCTGTTTGTGCATGGGATGATCTTGGATGGAGGATCTGTGCCTGTCCAGCAGTATGCCAAAGTATCGGCAGTGGAAAATCTGGAGATTGCCATCCCCAAAGCTGAAGTGCTGACAAAAGGGAGTGCCCAGCACCGATGGCATCTTCTGGGTTCCACGGACAGGAGATTGTGAACCTCTATTGACAAACACCGGTTGCAGAGACGGGGGATTTGATAGACTTTTCCGCTGAGGAAGAACAACCTGATGAGCCTCCAACCAGAAGAGCTGGTATCAGGGCCAAACTTCACTGTGCTCTGCCCAACGCCAACAGCAGTATCTGTGGAGTTGCAAGGAACTTCCCCAGCTGAAGCGCTGGTCACTGGACAGAGGGTCCAAGACATCTGCCCCACACCTGTAGCAGTTCCGGAGGCTCAGGGTGAGAAGGTGGCAATCACTTCCCAGCAGCAGATCAGGATACAACGGGAGAAGGGAGAGCAGGTGCTCGCTGTCCCTCCCCAACAGTCGGCCAGGGTGGTGGAAGCGGTCTTACCTCCCCAGCAAAGATCCATGCACCTGGGAGACAGTACCACAGGCATGTCACCCCAGCAGCCAGATGAGGGAATGGAAAAAAAGCAGCCAGCTCACCTCCCCAATGGTAGCTACACAGTTTGGGAGTGAAGGAATCCAGCCTCCTGCCCCAACGGTTAGCCGAAGCGGATGATGTGGAGTCCCCAGCAGAAGTGCTGGCAACAGGGCAGAGTGCTACCAACCTCTGCCCAGCACCGGCAACAACTGTTGAGATCCAGGGTGCCGGGGCAGTCGGCCCCTCTCTCCAGCAACAAGCTGATGTAGTGAAGCTGATACTCCCAGCTGAGTCACTGGCAACAGGGCAGAGCACCGCTGGCCTCTGCCTAGTACCTACAGTATCTCTACAGCTTCAGGAAGCTGTGGCGATTGGCCCCTCTGCCCAACAGCAGACCGAGCCCTGGAATGTTAAAAACCACCCAGCTGAAGCGTGGCAGCCGGACAGAGAGTCAATGACCTCTGCCCCACACCTACTGGTGTCAACTGCTCCTTGCAGACAAGATTGGAGATTATTTGGACTGACTATGTGAGTTCACTTTGCTTGACTAACGCATGTCCAGACCAGGTGGAGGTCTGGGACATTGTTAATCAACTTTTGATGGGGGAAAAATGTGACAGACCTATCCGGAACAGAATCTTTGGGAGAGGACTGAATGCTAGCCTCTTGTCTTGTGATCATGGGCCCTGGCATTTGGGGGAATGGTGCTCTTTGTGAGCTGTATGCCTGGGGACCCTTGAGGTGGTGTTACTTTGTATTCAGGTCCATGTCACCCCAAGACACACAGACTCTGGGAACCCTGTATATGCCATATTAGAAATAGTGACTGATTTCATAATGTTGGGACACATACTGTTAGGAGATGCTGATGTCAACTCCAGCTGTAGTGCAGGGCAGCCTAGCTGGCTACAAGTGGAAGTGGGTTAGCAAGTGTATATACTCACTTTTCAGCCGATTTGATATGTGTACATATGTTCAACGCGGTTTGGCCTCTATAATTGTCTCCAGCACCATTTTGGAGAAGCCTGGTGTCTTGATAGGACAAGCAAATCTCTGGAGATTTGGTCGGCCATGTTTGGGTGGATACCTTTATATTAGGAAAACCCAGCCATGTTTAGGACAGACCATGTGTGTGTGTGTGTGTGTGTGTGTATAGACAGGGACAGAGACCCCACTTGTGAGAGAGAGTTAGGAGAAGGTAGGGAGAGTGTTCCGCCCTGTAAGGGATAGCTCAGGGTTCCGACGGAGTCCATGTTCAGCAATCAAACGAGTATCGTCTTGTTTGTAGTTGTCAGCGGTTGGACTATCTGATATCTATATTCAGACTGGGAGGAAGTGGTATATGAGGAAAGAACTCAAGCAGAGTGTGGGACGTTTTCGTTACAGTGACCATCTCCATGCAGTAGGCATCTATGATGAACAACAGGATACAACATAAAGGGGAAGCTACATAGCAAGTATATTGATATTTAAAAACTATTGTTGGGTCTATCCAGTTCATCTATTCAACGTTTTTCCTTCAGTTCTGCTTTATCTCTCTGCATCCTTCAGCCTCCCCATGTCATCTTTTCTTCTCTATTTGTAGTTGCTGGTGGCTAGCGTCAGAATTTGTCATAAAAGCTTTAGGGATTAAGGATTTTCTTTGCAACTTTGGATGTTCCTATTGCTCAGCAATCCATCAGGCAGCAAAGTTTAGTTGAGTCTTTCCCTCACATTTACTGGATTTTTTTCTCAACAACCTTTAAATTTGTCCTTTGAGGACCAAGGGAACGTATGTGTTCCTTGTTTTTAATTGCCTGTATCATCTGATTAAGAACTTAAAATACTTTTTTTTTTTGGTTTGAGTCAAAATATTAGTTCTTATCAACAAAAAGATCTAGCTTTTTGTCAGTTATTTCATGAAATGGCTTAGTTAAAGTAAACTGAAGTGTAGGAACTTAAAAAAACGCAAAAATAAAAAATTGCTTCTTTTGGGGTTCCATAGGAAGTGACCTAAATAGTCACATTTGTCCCGTGTCATAATTCCTCCCCCAAAAATGACACAAGTGTAGAAATGGTTTTATTTATTGTTCAAATACATTCTTAAAGGGAAAGAAATATAATTATTTTTATGTTGATGACGGTAATCTTATGGTCCTCAAAGGGTTAAATGCAAAAATAAATTTATTAAATTGCAGTTTACCAATCCAACATGGTGGTTTCATTATTTTTTAGGCTTTTTTCGTTTATTTTCATCTGGTGATCCTGGTGGTAAGTCTGTTGTTTTTCAACTTACTTTAACAGACAAAGCTGTCCAGACAAAATAGTAGTTAGAGGATCGAGGCAAACTATTTACCACTGATAGTGGTGCTTACAAAGACCAGTGTTTAATAATTTATGTAAAACCTTTATTCTAAAAGAAAAAAAAACTGTTGCTGAAAATGATTATGAAGTGTTAGCTGGAGTTTGGCTTCAATTTCTTAGCCAAATCCCTCAAGATCTGCTAGTCCATCTAACACTTCCCTCCCCCAGACTAACAATGCTGCTCTCCGAAGGTGTCTTCTTTACTACTTCATCCAGAACTCAGATTGGAAATGTGATACTGGCAGGATCAACGGGTGAAATAAAGAAAAACTCATACAAAAGAAAACAAATGCAGTCATTGGATTGGTAAGCTTCAATATATTCCCATTTTTGTATTGGGATTTAATACCACTTTAATGTCACATAGTCCTTTTGCCTGGTGCTATGGGCTTCTACATTCCTCTATCACTTTACCTTTAGCAAATAAAGCACTTGCATTACCGTTAGAAATCTTGGCCATAATTTTCTATGTGATGAATAAAACTTTCAGTAACTATACAACAGAACACAACAAATCAAAACTTATACCATAATAGTCAGAGACTGGAATATTCCGTACACAGGACTGAGACACAACATTTATAATAACAATGGTATCTACCCTGAATAGTTTGAGCCTACACCCGGAAGACAATAGACAGCAGGGACAAGGGGAACAATAGTGATGCAATACGGTGTATATAGTAAACACAACAAACAATAGTACAGGTGGACCCTTCAGGAAGACAATATGAATACTAAACACTTGCAGTGTTATGGTAATGATTACCAAAACCAATTCAACAGACAATGTTAGGGGTGTAGAACACCTAGAAAATTTATCTCAACTAATAAAAAATAAAGTATGCTAGATGCAAGAGATATTTAAAAAAATCCAATAAATCTTTATCTGATTCACTGACCACATACACAGCTCCATACTCTAGAAAATTTATAACAATGTAAAGAAAGACCAAAACTCTTATCTACTTGTGACAATTGGAGGTCACTTCTATAAATTTCCACTTTTCCAACACTAAAGCTCCCAAAACACTTTCTCCTACAACTCTTAGTTTCCCTGCCCCGAAAAATACAATGCATTTAGTTGACACAACATTTAAAAAAGTAAAAAAAAAACACTTAAGCGTTTTCCAAGAATAAAAAAAGTCAAGATCTTTCTGCCTTATAAAAAATAGGATTTTTATAACAGCTTACCTGTAAAATCCTTTTCTTGGAGTACATCACGGGACACAGAGCGACATAGTCATTACTAATGGGTTATATAGATACCGTCAGGTGCTGGCACTGGCAACTTCCAAAACCGGAAGTACCCTCCCCTATATAAGCCCCTCCCATCCGGGAGCACCTCAGTTTTGTAGCAAAGCAATAAGTGTCCCCAAAGAGGGGTGGGAGCTCTGTGTCCCGTGATGTACTCCAAGAAAAGGATTTTACAGGTAAGCTGTTATAAAAATCCTATTTTCTTTTTCGTACATCACGGGACACAGAGCGACATAGTCATTACTAATGGGATGTCCTAAAGCAATGCCAAATGAGGGGGGGGATACACCATATATAAGCTGAGCGCTATCAGACATGAGGATCTTTTGCGGCCTGCAACACACTGCGCCCAAAGGCGACATCCTCCTGACTTCTAACGTCCACCTGGTAGAACCTAGTAAACGTGTGTACTGAAGACCATGTTGCAGCCTTACAGATTTGAGCCAGGGAGGCCTGGTGATGCACTGCCCATGAAGTTCCAACTGCTCTCGTGGAGTGCACCCTAACTTTGAACGGAGGCGGTCTATTTCTCAAGCCATAGGCTTGTATTATGACCTGTCGAATCCACTTGGCTAAAGTAGATTTTGACGCTGCCTGACCCCTTCTGGGGCCTTCCGGCAGAATAAACAAAGTATCCGTTCTGCGAATCTGAGCAGTGGCTTTTAGATAAGCTTTAACTGCTCTTACTACATCCAAAGAATGCAATAACTTTTCCTCTACCGAAGTAGGTTTGGGGAAAAAAGAAGGAAGAACCACATCTTGGTTCAAATGAAACCTCGATACCACCTTAGGAAGAAAGGCTGGATGAGGACGTAACACTACTCTGTCCTTATGGATAACCAGATATGGCTCCTTACAGGACATAGCTGCTAATTCCGATACTCTTTTAGCCGAACAAATGGCTACTAGAAAAATCAATTTCCTGGTGAGAAGCACCAAGGAAATATGCTGTAATGGTTCAAATGGTTGTTTCTGTAGAACCGACAGAACCAAGTTTAGATCCCATGGACATATGGGAATATTAACCGGAGGACTAATACGCATCACTCCTTGTATAAAGGCTTTGACTAGTGAATGCGAAGCCAAGGGCCTTTGAAAAAATATTGACAAGGCCGAAATCTGACCCTTGATAGTACTCAAGGCAAGCTTCCTATCTACAGCCCATTGTAGGAAGTCCAGACTCCTACCTATTACGTACTTACGTGGATGCCATTTCTTGGCTTCACACCAGGCGATGTACGCCTTCCAGATTCTATAGTAGATCTGCCTGGATACCGGCTTCCTGGCATTGATCATGGTAGATACCACAGAATTAGAGAGCCCTCTCTTTTCTAGAATGTGGGCTTCAATAGCCAGGCCGTCAAACCTAGGGCTGGTAAGGAAGGGTGGTATATCGGTCCTTGCGAAAGCAGGTCCGGACGATGTGGGAGAGTCCAAGGACTCCCCACTGACATTTTACAATCTCCACGTACCACGCTCTTCGGGGCCACGCTGGAGCCACCAGAATCACTGGTTTCTTTTCTACCCTGATTCTGCGGAGTAATCGAGGTAACCATTGTGGCGGTGTGAATGCATATATCAGCTTGAACTGATCCCAAGGGAACACTAGGGCATCCGAGCCGCAAGCTAGGGGATCCCTTGTCCGAGAGACAAACCTGTCCCCCTTTGCGTTGAATCTGGATGCTAGAAGATCTACATCCGATGTTCTCCACCGCTGACATATTGTCCAGAAAACCTCGGGGTGAAGGGACCCTTCCTCTGGGCCTAATTGCTGGCGACTTAGAAAGTCCGCCTTCCAATTCTCCACTCCTGGAATGAATACCGCAGATATGGCTGGGACATATTTTTTCTGCCCATTTCAGGATGTAATTTACTTCCCTCTGGGCTGCACGACTCCTGGTGCCCCCCTGATGATTGATATATGCCACTGCTGTGGCATTGTCTGATTGAATTCTGACAGGGGACCCTTGGAGTTTGGATGTCCATGCTACTAGGGCATACCGGGCTGCTCGTATCTCTAAGAGATTGATGGGCAGGGCCTTTTCTGCATCCGACCATCTGCCCTGGAGAGACTATTGCTCCAGTACTGCTCCCCAGCCTATAAGGCTGGCATCTGTAGTGACCACCTTCCAAGAAATCGGACTGAAGGATTTCCTTTTTTCCAGATTCTGGGAAACCAACCACCAACGGAGGCTCTTGCGAACGGAAGGGGACAAGGACATTGTAAGTCTAGGCCTGAATTTTTTTGTTCCAGGCTGACAGTATGGCCCCTTGCAAATTCCTTGAATGGAATTGACCGTAGGGTACTGCTTCGAATGATGCCACCATTTTTCCCAGCAGCCTCATATACAGGCGTATGGACGGCTGTCTTTTTTGTACCCACTAAGTGGATCAAATCTTTCAAAGACAACACCTTTCCTCGAGGCAAGAATATTTTTCTCTGGCCTGAATCCAACCTTAGCCCCAAGTATTCCAGACTTTTGACTGGTTTTTAGGGCTGACTTGTCTCGGTTGATAATCCAACCGTGAGATTCCAGATACTTGATCGTCTTGTGAACGACCACGTCTAGTTTTTTCACTGAGTGGTCTATCAGCAACAAGTCATCCAGATATGCCATTATCATTACACCTTGTGTTCTTAGATTGGCCAATAAAGGGCCAGAATTTTTGTAAACACTCGTGGTGCTGTGGCCAAACCGAAGGGTAAGGCTCTGAACTGAAAATGGCGCCCTTCTACTGCAAAGCGAGAAATTTTTGGTGGACTGGAAAGATGGGAATGTGCAAATAAGCATCTTTGATGTCGATCGCGGCTAACCAATCCTCCCCTTGTAGGGCAGTGGCCACCGATCGGATCGACTCCATCGGAAAGACCTGATATACAGGAATTTGTATAGCCCTTTTAGAATTAATATGGGCCTCCCGTCCGCGTTTGCTTCGGGACTGTAAAGAGGTTTGAGTAAAACCCGAACCCTCATTCTTCCAGGGGACCTCCATAATTACTCCTTGGAGCAATAGTTGTTCTAGTGCCAACAGGAGGGACTCTCTCTTCCGGGGATCCCTTGGCACGTTTGACCTCAAAAATGGGAAGGAGGAGAGTCTTTTAACTCCAAACTGTATCCCAAACCTACTGCGGAGAGCACCTATCTGTCTTGATCGTGTCCCGCCAGGTCTCTTGCGAACAACTGGAGTCCTCCCCCCACCCGACTGAGTGGGGGCTTCAATGAATTTAACTTTGGGGGAGGTTTTGTACCTCCCCTGACCCAGGGTTTCTCATTACCCTGCTACTCTCCCTGTTTTTTACCCCCGGGATTTGACCGAGGAGGCCGTCGGAACTGTTACACAGCCGATGCCCCAGGGACTGGAGAAGCAGGCCTCTTAAAGAGGGACCTCTAACTCTGCTTTTAACCGGCAAGAGCGTATTTTTACCGCTGGAAATTTTCTGGATATATTTGTCCAGGTTTTCCCTGAATAAGCGTTCACCATGAAATGGGACGCTAACCAGCCATTCTTTACAGGGAGCTTCAGCAGACCAGTTTTTGAGCCATAGGAGCCTACGCGTATGTACTATAGACAGCGTAAGGCGGGAGGCCTGATGGACTGAATCCTCTATGGCGTCAACCGCAAAGCCTAAGGCTCTAGGTAGATCAGCTAGGGCAAAGCCTGCTGATCTGTCAAGTCCCTCAAGACCTGTTTCAACTGATCCTTCACTGCTTAGCAGACCCCAATAGCTGCTACTGCTGGTTGTATCACCAAGCAGATTTTCATAAGGACTCCAATCTTTTATTGGGTTCTTGAACATTTGGACATTATCCACTGGACATGTCAGTGATTTATACATACAAGAGATGGCTGCGTCCACTGTTAGGGACCTTCCATTTTTTTTTTTTTGATGAACTTATCCTCCATGGGATAGACCACCGGAAATCTCTTGGGGGAATAAATATTTTCTCAGGACGTTCCCAATCCTGGTAAATGAGCCCTTTCAGTAAAGGGTGAAGTGGAAAAGAACAAACAGTCTGGGGGCTTCTAGCGACCCCAACGAGGATACAGTAGTGGTTGATGGTTCCGCAAGGTGCATTTTTAAATGCTGATCGGACCATGTTAGTCAGAGACTGAACCCATAATCTTTCAGCTTGAGATGCTGAGAAAAGGTTCCCCCACTGTTGATTCCTCTATAACAGAATCAACCTCATCCTGATCCCCTTCAGGCAGGTCGATCCCTGTATGGGACTGTTGCTCTGCTAACAGGCACTCTGAAGGAGGAGACGGAGATCGGGCGTGCTTTCCCTGACAGGGAGGCAGCGATAAATGTTGACAATCTCTCTCTAATCCTCCCAGAGCTGAGGAAAAAACCTCCTCTGTTACATACACAGGAGCAGGTGACTGAGGACAGCCACAGTACCAAGTACCCCTGCGGGGTCTCTACGGTCACTTACCTCTGAACTTCAGGGGAGACTGGTGCAGCAGAAGTATGCCCGAGATCCTCAGAGCCCGATGAGACCCCCTTCGCTTCCTGGAAGATTCAGTTCCGGAGCTTCTGGACGGCATATTCCTAAGCCTAAAGCTGAGGTATTCCAGCCGTAATACACCACTTTTACTGAGAATAGTCTAGCACAATTGCTGCTATATTACAGTTGGTGTCTACTAATGTGCCTTTCTAGGGGATGCCTGTATCAACCGCTTGCTGTATGCCTTTAAATGTTGCCAGCTCTGTCTCTGTACTTCATAGCCAGCTCACTACAATATTGTGTTTTTTTTTTAAAACTGCTGGGACGCCCGCACATGCGCAGAAGCGCTGCGGCGCGCACAGAGCGTCATCCCCCAGGCTCCGCCCCCTTTCCCGGCTCACCTCTATATATAGAGGCGCGTGCACGCGCACGCGCGCGGGCACGTGCGCCTTCGGCGCTAATTTCAAATATGGTAACAAGGGACAGGAGCCAGGGCCCCTCTTTGCCGCAGGCCGGGGGATGGACAAACACTGCAACATGGCAGAGGAAGCAGTTTCCTATAAGAGAACTCACCATCTGCCTGGACTTTGCTCTGCTGAGAAGAAGCTAGTCCACATGACAAGAAAACATTCCACAGCGGCCTCTAGTGGACAAACACAGGTACCGCAGTCTAATATATTAAATATATATAAAAAAAATATTTTTTTTTTTTCTTGACCACCATTAAAAATTATTACATTTTTTTAGTAGTTACAGGCATGCACAGAATTTTGCGGGAATACCATTAGGTAACAGACAGAAAGACAAATTAGGCTTGGGGGTCCCCCAATAGAACCAAGTTCCTGGGGGCCCCCACTTACCTGTTCCCCGCCGCAGGACTTTGTTTGGTCCACAAAAGCCCAAACTTCACCTATCACGGCAGGCATTGTAATCAAACCTTCAGGGACCGGGTTCCCAAGGATTCCACTCCCCTGGACCTGTATAGCACCCTGCACACAAAACATCTTGGTCGTGGGTATGACCAGAGCTCTGGATCCCAGGGTCCAGCTCTCCTAAGAGAAGCATTACAGGCAAAACCTTGCTCTTCTCTGCAAGGCCCGGGTACCGACCGTTTAGCTATGAAGCTTTTTTGGTCGGATCCGGAATAGCTTACTGAGGCCCAAAAGAACCTGTACGCAAGCTCAGTGAAAAACACATGTTTCTTCTTGGCCAACACCTTAGACACTGGCAAAAAACTGAGGTGCTCCCGGATGGGAGGGGCTTATATAGGGGAGGGTACTTCCGGTTTTGGAAGTTGCCAGTGCCAGCACCTGACGGTATCTATATAACCCATTAGTAATGACTATGTCGCTCTGTGTCCCGTGATGTACGAAAAAGAAAATAAACAATCTTTCTGTGTCATCACCAACAAAAAACACAAATACAAGAAATTTAATTAAGTTGAGAAAAAAAGATATAAAACAAATACAAATAAAAATATACGCATTAAAAGTGACCTGTTTTTAATGGTTGTTCCAATATACTCTTCTAATATAATTGCAGGATATCAAAATTATATTTAAAACATTCCGTGGGGTATCCTTCCTCTTTCTTCTAATAAAACAAAATGTACCGATTTGTATCTATGGTGCAGTGAAAACTCTCAATCTAATGTCCTGACAAAGTGATAAGTAATTATGTTACCCAAAATCTATATACTTTACCAAATGATATCACTAAAGAAATCAGATCTCAGAGAGAATTCTCAGTCTAAAGCTGGTCATAGATGGGAAGTGTTTAGAGATGAATCTCTAGAAATAAGCCCAGACATGGCAGCTCCAATATTTCTATCCTGACAGGTCCCTTTACTTGTTCTTCAAACTATAAAATGTAATCATATATACTGTGTGTGTTTGTGTGTGTATAATATATATATATATATATATATATATATATATATATATATATATATATATATATATATATATTTTTTTTTTTTTTTTTCAATAAAGTCTTTTTAAACTAAACCCATTGGTATACAATGTTACTTGAAATTAGACATAATGGTATAAAATAACCTACAGCAGATGTCAAAATGAGATGTTTTTTTTTTCTCAATTAATTACCTTGTTATTATTCCCTCTTGTATTAGTTATTCAGTTTAGAATCTGGTAAAAAAAAAATTAAGATTACCATTTCCACCATATTAACCATAAAATAGAAAAAAAAATGTTTTATAACTCAGTAAATTTTAAAATATCTGGGTTCCATCATGTTAATTCCATCACTTATTCTTTAGAAAACCTGTTCATATGTAAATTGGCAGCAGCAATCCAGGCTTATTTACATAACATTTACATTAGAAGTCAGCCAATGGAAACCCTCCATTCTCTGACTTCCCCACCCATCTCCCTTGTATAAAGCGGGCCTCAACCTCTCATCAGTCATTCTACTTTCAGAGATACCGATATACTCATCTATTACAGCCTAGCTGGAGATTTGGTGACGTTGTCCAGTGTTGAGCTGCAGGAGAACTGAATATTCAAAGAAACTAACCCGACTTCATCACCGCTGAATCCTCCACCACATTAAGGTAAGGTCACTTTCATCTAACCGATCCATTGATCTTTATTATTTAATGACCATTCTGATAATAATGCTGCAGAAGTTTATGTGTTAAATATATAAAGACCTATATATTAAAAACTGCCAAAAGAGGCAATAAATGGAGGTTCGGTACAGGATATTATGTAATACAATGTACAGTGTATAGAGAAGACAGGATAGCCATTGGAGGCTTGCAGTGACCAGCCTGATGTAAAAAGATGTTGGTGACTCTTCCCTAAAACATTCTCGCCATATTGCATTTAATTTATCACTAATATCTTCTGATGACCTTTAGCATGGTCTCTGCTGTCTTGTACTGGGTACAAAAAGTGAGACAACCATTTTTCATATTTTACATGATAGTTCTGATTAAAATGACACTTCTTACCTGGCTAAGCGCTGTGTTCATCCTCCGACTTTGTGTAACAAAACTGGAAACTCGGCATAGCTTGTTAGCAACAAGAAAGCTGAGTATCTCTTGTAGGTCATCCTTCTGATATGTTTAGTCTTTTTATGGCAGTGTCTGCCGAAATATGAGGGTCATCAAGATGTTTCTGGTAGCAGATACACCTTTCCATCAAATGCTGGCCAATTTTTATTACATTTCCTTCCACCAAGGACACTTCAGCAAAAAATTTGTTTTTTGACCACCTGTTACTGAGCTGGTCCCTGCAGACAACTGAAATGATATCTATTGGATATATCCCGCCACTTATTTATGTATTGCTGTATGTCTGAATTTTTCCATTTGTTTTTGTACTTCTTAAAGTTAAACCATTGCATGATTTTCTTTTTTATAAATAGATTGATGTCTTTCCTTATTTAGTCCTTTAAACCCATAAGTTTATGTTGTTGTGTTCAAGCTCTGTATTTAGTGGGCAAAAATTATTCCTGAGTAATATACATACAGTAGATGTGGAGGTCTATTGAGCATTTCATATTTATGGATATATAACTGAGGGTAACAGTATTCATATTTTACCAATTTCTATGGTTTCTTTTTAAAGATAATTTGTCTGCCTAATAATGTAATAAAAACATTGTTTGTTTCCTCTCCAGGACACTATGGCCTCTGTTGTTCATGGTGTGGAACGTCTTCTGGACAGAATGGTCTCCTTCTCCTTACAAGGACTACAGAAGGTAGACATACAGGAGCACTTCCTCATTGTGAAGGAACTTGGAAAAGGTGGTTTTGGAAAAATATTCTCGGCACACAACAGGAACACAGGTAATTAATCTAATCACCATTTCAATGTCTTCTACAAATATTTATGTATATGTAAGTAAATTTTATCTTTAAGATATAGACTTTTCAAAAGAGGTCACTAATTGTAAATTTACTCTAAAGTAAATAAGGTGCCTTCGCGGAAGACGTCAGAAGGGAAAAATATACAGAATACAGGAAAGGCAAGCAGTCTTCATTCTCCTACACGCTTCGTTCCTGTATGAGAGAACGTTCCTTATTAACACACTGGACGGAAAGTGCTTTATCAAGTGAGGAGAATGCCAGGAGCCCAGAGATATCGGCATCCCGGACCCATTCAAGAACCTGCAGAGTGTTATATCGTGACCTCGCTACTAACAGGAGGTCTGGTAAGAGTTTCCATTTCTTCCGGTGTGTACCCCAAGGAGAGGCTTATCTCAAATCCCGTCAGTGGTGGTGGAAAACTTTGAATTATCTTCTCATCTTTTTGTGCATTTTCCTTTCTTGACTTTTAAAATTGGATCCACTGATCATAATATGTGGACTTTGTGCACACATTCATTTAATAATTTTGTTTGCATTTTTTGATCAATACATGCAGACTTTTATTGATTTAATTTTATTCACTTTTACTGATTGGTATTTTCTATTTGCTCACTGAATGATTTCCTTTATTCACTGAATGATTTTTTATTTGTGTATCTTGTTTTTGAGTATATGCACTATATTAATTTAGGGTATTTGAGGAATTAATTTCCTTATAGCAGCGCGACTATTTCCCGTTACACATTTTATTTGCATGAATATCACATGTTTTTGTGTCGCAGCTTTTTTCACAGGATTATTTTATTTTCACTATTAGCGCGGTATATACACCCCTGTATAACATTAATACATGTTGGTAAGATTATTTCGGGAACTAAGCATTGGTCTGATTCTTGGGAGCAGTTATGCAAATCTCAAAATGTCTTGATTGGTACATATCTGTCTAAAGAAGTGAACAGAAATTACCATCTTAATATTTTCAATTTTTGATCTAACGTTAACTTATTTTTTGTTTTACTCAGGTCAAAGAATGGCATTGAAGGTCATTGATAAAAACAGAACCAGTCAGTGGTCTTTCCTCCAGGAGTTCAGTATTTCATTTTTGCTTTCAGTTCATCCCAACATCATTGAATGCTGTGGCCTTGCCTTCACCACCACCGACCACTTTGTATTTGCCCAGGAACTGGCACCTCTTGGTGATCTGATCTCCATGATTATACCAAATGTAAGTACACTTAGATACTGTATAAGTACAATTATTTTATTTTTAGGTTTGCATAGAGTTAAGAAGAGTTAAAACTCCTGTCAATTTATTTTATGCGGTCTGTATCCTTTGGAAACATTTCCTATGACTTTCTCTCCCAAAGATGCAACAAGAAGTGAGAGGTAACTCTCTTAGCTGACATTAGTAGAGGTGTCCATGTTTAAAAATTTACCTGAACCTATTCTAACTATTTGTTCTGAGCACCTACATACATACATATGGCAAACTAATACATACACTGTATATATGGCTATTCATATAATTTTATTGTTTCTGGGTAAATATTAAAAATTTCTTGCTTCTGGATAAGTATTCGTATTTTCTCCTTATATTCTACAGTACTGTATTTAACATCCTTTGGACCTTTGTTATTTTTATTAAATTCTTTTTTTTTAGGTTGGAATTCCAGAAGATGCAGTAAAAAGATGTGCTGTGCAGATCTCAAGTGCTTATGAATTCATGGCAGCAAAAGGACTGGTACACATGGATGTGAAGCCAGATAATGTTTTAGTTTTTGACCAGGACTGCCACTCCATCAAGCTCGCAGACTTTGGCCTTGCTAAGGTCAAAGGGACAGTGACTAGAGGCAAGTGTGGCACCATGTCCTTTATGGCTCAAGAAATGTGCAAAGTTGAAATTTCAGATGGCCTGGTTGTGGATGGCAGCCTTGATGTTTGGTCGTTTGGAGTGGTCATCTATTGCCTACTTACAGGGGAGCTTCCATGGGAGGATGCCATTCCCGAAGACGTCAAATATAAACATTTTGTTGAATGGCAAAGCAATTTCCAAATGCACAAATTTCCTGAAGCATTGACCAAGGTTGGCTCTGGGATTTGGTGGATGTTGGGTGATCTTTTGGCCATTGACTATACTAAAAGATGTCAACCTTCGGAAGTGCTGAAGTACCTGAGTGAAAGCTGGAAAGCAGAAACCACAAGACAAGGTGATGAGGATGCCATAGAAAAAAGTTATTCTGTGCAATCTCATGAACCCCTGTGTGAGGCTTCCCATTTGAGCACCTCACAAGACAGTGACGCAACTTTCAGCTCCACGTCTGGCTGTTTGGTTATAGACACTTCTGTATCCGAATCTGAGATTACTCCAGAGCCACAGAAGGACAACATGGCAGAGGCTCTAATCATGTTTGATTGATGAGTTCTCTTTACATGTTGGCGCAGAAGTAGATATCGGTTAAACAAGAATTGGAAGGTGATGGAGCACCTGAAAGAACATCAGATATGGTTAGTCTTCTGAGGTATGTGTAGCGGGTATGTACTTTCCCGGGTGTAAATTTGAATTTGACCGAGACATTAGTGATGTGTAATTCCCTGCAGCCCAGTATGTGGCGCTGTTGCCCTGGGCTGGGGTTGAATCATTGCTGTGTGCTGTGCCTCCTTTTTGTCCTCCCTCGGCAGCGGTATGGTGGGGCAGGGAACCCGCCGTGCTTGCTGGGAGAGGGTATAAAGGGGCCGGCCATCTTTGTTAAGGGGGAAGTCCCAGGCACCTTCAGCTTGCGGACGGTGGTTCGTGTAGGTCCTCTGGGTGGCCTAGGCCTAGAGGACAGCCTGAGGTCGTGTTTCCATCCCAGGCACCTTTAGCCTGGGGTGAGGTCCTCGGATGGAGGTCCGGAGCTCAGTGCCCAACACTGAATTCCACGAGGGAAGGAGATCCTAGGGAACCCCGGGAGTGGGTACCCGAATCCGTGAAGGCGCAATGGACCGGGGGGAGCTCCTCACTTGAAGACCCGGTGCAGCATATTGCCGGTGACAGGTGAGCCTCTCGTCGGAGACCGCCTGGAAGGAAATTCCCCCTCGTGCGGAGACAAGAGAAAGACGAGACGAGAGAAAGAGGGGAGTGGAGGTGGCCGCTACATATGTTATGATCTGTATTAAATTGAGGGTTTATAAGATTCTATATATGTATTTTGTAGTAGTCCGCTCCCCAATTCAAACTGTTAGGGGCATGTCACACTACTAGTTCTGCACCAAGTGTGTAGGCAATACTCTTTGCACCACCATATCCACCACTGTTTTTTTTTTATCTTTTTACTAAAGGCATGTCTTCTCCATCCAGACTATGGCTCCCAACCTCCCTTTAATTAGAGGGATTATCCCTTTTTTTGGAACTAGATCCTCCTGTCCCTCTGTTCTCATCAGTTGTCTCTCTTCTGATGTTCAGATCTCTACAAAAATATACTAACTGCATTAAATGTTAGTAGTAAAGTGTAGTAAAGTGAAATCAGAATTAAAGAGGCTGATCCTTGATGATGAAGGATACAAACATTTTGTTGAATGGCAAAACAATTTCAAGATGGATAACCCTCCTAAAGCATGGAAAAAGTTTTCCACTAAGATACGACGGATGTTTAGTGGTCTTTTGGCAATTGATTACTCCAAAAGAAGTCAAAGTACTGAAGTCCTTAAATACACAAATGAAAGCTGGAAAGAAGGAACTGCCGATTCAGGTACACGAGAAGAGGATGAATATCCCATTGAAACAGATTCTTCTGCACAATATGAGGACTCATCGGTTTCCCACCTGAACACTTCACAGAGCTCCAGAGTTTCCAACACATCAACTGTCAACTCCATGTCTTCTTCCCTTTCGACCACAAACACTTCTGGATCTCAGTCTGAGATGTCTCCAGAGGCACGGGAGGACAACATGGAAGAGGCACTAATTATGTTTGATGATGAATTTTCCCTACATATTAGTGCAGAGGTAGGCATTGGATAAAGAAGAATTGGTGAGTGATGGCACATCTGAAACAACATCACATAAGCTCTATTTTCTAAGGTATGTGACTTTCTTGAGGAAATACATAGCTCATTAGGTTATATGTGTATTTTGCTATAGTCAACTCCACAGTTCAAACCATTCAGGCTATGTCACACTAGTAGTTCTGCCCTAAGTGTGTAGTCATTACTCTTTGTTCTGAGATATCCACCACTGATTTTACTTTCTTACTAAAGGCATAGCATCTCCATACAAAACATATAGACTGATTACCCCATTTTTTTTTAGAACAAAACCCCTCTGTTATCTTTAGTTGTCCCTCTTCTGATGTTCAGATCTCTATACAATTGTATTATTTCACTACCAAGAATGTTGTAACACACCAAATCTTTCATCCAACCTTTAAACTATTGCATGCCTGGCATGACCACATTCTATGTCTACATACTTTGTGCTATGTGTCCTTCACTTTCATCTCAGGTAGTTTGGTAGCCATTTCCAGAGTGGTGGAGTTAAAGGGGTTGTAAAGGTAAATGTTTTTTCACCTTAATGCATCCTGTGCATTAAGGTGAAAAAACATCTGACAATAATGCCCCCCCCAGCCCCCGTTTTACTTACCTGACCCCTCGAAAGTCCCGCGCTCGCTCCCGTCATCCTCCGAGTTCCTGAGCCTGGCCGTTGATTGGCTACAGTGGATGGATTGAAAGCAGCGCAGCCATTGGCTGGCGCTGCTGTCAATCACATCCAATGACGCGGTGCACTGGGGGGCGGGGCCAAGTGATTCGGCGACTATGGCCGTCGCTGTATCACGGGAGTGCGCCCCCAATAACTCCACACCATGCGAGCTCGCTCGCATGAAGGTGTGGAGTCCTCGCGGGGATGAGCTAAGACAGCCGCCGAGGGACCCCAGAAGACCAGGATCGGGGCCACTGTGTGCAAAACGAGCTGCACAGTGGAGGTAAGTATAACATGTTTGCTATTTTTATTTTTTTCAATGGGAACCTTTAGTGTCCCTATAAGCCTTGCAGTTATGAGTATTAAAGTTAAACTAAATTCAAGGAGGTTGATATAAAAGATCTTCTAGCTTACACTGGTAATAGCAGGACTCTCGTTGGATAGGCTTTTAACATATTTTGCTTTTAACATTAAAATATTTTAAATGGTTTTCTGATTCATTTTAATATGACATTGCCAAGAACAATCATTACATATTTATTGCAGTAACTCTTAAGAACCTGAGTTCGGTTTTTTCAATCTAAAAGAGTAGAACTAGTAAAGAATGGTTTATTTTTGGATGATTTAAGTCTCTATCCCTTTATTTATTGTCTTATTCACTAAGATTAGCTATTGTAGGGTTGTTTTCTAATTTACACAAAGCACCTATGTAGTCAGTGTCTGTAACTTGATATATGTGTACATGAAATGCTAAACATTTATAATTAATTACTGCAGGATAGTCAGTTATTCTACAAGGAAGACATTTTCCAGAACTGACCATGTGCAGTTTATTATTATAAAATTCCATATTCACGTTTGCTGTTCACAGATCATTTTCTTTATTTTGCTCAAACAATATCCCTTTATATTTTTTAGATGACAAGTCTGAACTATCCCCAGAGGTTGAACAAGATCCCTGCCTACCACATGGGGGATGTAACTTGCACATATATAAGTAGTTACTCCTCCTGTGCACTGGGTGGGGCTCTTGAATTTTCTCTGTGCAGAAAAAAACCTGCTGATCCTGCCAGAGATATCTAGTGATCCTAAATTCCTGTTTGAACTAAAAACACTGGAGGAGTTTTGCAAATATCCAAATGTCTTGATGGGTGAATGTCTGCCTGGGGGAGTGGGTGTAATTAAATAGATACTTTTTTTTCAAAAGTAAATGGTGAAGGTATTGTGTTTATTTTCTCTTTTCCTTTCCTCTTCTCCTTTTCTCTTTCCTTTATTAAATCATTTATTTTCCAGTGAATAATATTGCGAAAACCTCCTAGGTAAAAAAAAAAACCAAGGTCCTCAAAAGTCTATATGAAATCTAGAATGCTTGGTGAAATAAACAACTGTGATTACTATTGTTACACCACTGGTCTCCTTATTACCATATGAATGTACAGGTCAGTCTCTGGGGAGATGGTCAGTCTCATCCTGTAAAAGTTCTTTCTATTCTGTAATTAGATTAAAAGTGTCCAAGTTTTTAGTTTGTAATTGGATTCCTCATCATGTTTGCTACAAATATATAAAAGAATAAAAAAAAGTTTAAGTTGACAATTTAAAGCAAATTGTGTGTGCATGCCTACAAAGCAATGTCACCATGTAGACCTCAGTTTTATTTTCAATCAAAGAAACTGACTTAAGTTTCAGATATTTTTTCTTCACTTGAACTTCTTGTAAACTTGTTTAATTTTTATTTATTTTTTTACCAGTTTTTCTTTTTGAAATGTGTATTCCTTTTACATAACAAACATATAGAAATAAGCAGAACAACCAAAACAAACTTAAACCCCAGAACAAGAAATTACTTTCCCCATTTTCTCTTCCTCTCTTTTCTCTTTTCGTCTCTCGTTTCCTTACTGCTCAGTTAAGCTGATAAATCTTTAACAACAACACATTTATTTAATTATCAAATATACAAAAAAATCCAGAAATATTCCAGAGCAACTGATAGACTAAATAAAAAGTTAAATAAAACAGGCCAGCTCAATCTTCAAACACTACCACTCTTTGTTATGCATTAAGGCTGGTGCATGGAGGATCTATCCATTCTTTCCATAGTTTTAGTAACTTCAAGGATGTGTTTTCATTGAATATAGGTGTGTTTTTCAAACAACATGTTTATCCATTTTCCGGATCCAGTCCCCGAGGGTAGGAGGGTTGGGGGAGACCTAACATGAGGCAATCAACTTACAGGCCATAAAAAGTGATCTTTTAATGGCCACTACTTGATCATGTTCCAGATTGTTGGGATTTATACATTGCTCAAAAAAATTAAAGGAACACTTTTGAAATCGGAACTCCTGGGATATTGATCTGGTCAGTTAAGTAGCAGAGGGGGAGGGGTGTATACAGAGGGGGTTAATCAGTTTCAGCTGCTTTGCTGTTAATTGAAATTAACAACAGGTGCACTAGATGGGCAACAATTTCATTGTGCATTAAGACGCCCTACACCCCAAAAGCAAATATTTTATAATGAAGTAAAACCCCTCCCCCATTAGACTACAATTGATTGGGAAGGGTTTTCTCTTGATGCTAAAAGGTGCCATAAATAGGTGTGCCCCATTCCTGTACTGAGATAATCATGCAAATCTGGCATTCACCTGAGGGCCACAGTTTGACACCACTAGTCCCAACAATGGAGGTTGGCTTCCATAAATATGGTCATTGTGATGGAAATAGTATCAGCAGTCAATCTCAATCAGGTACCTCCTCTTTAACATATCAATTCACAAGCCGATCACCATAAGGACAATCAATTCTGTATTGAGTGTAATGGCTTTCCATTTTCTGTAGATAGATATACTTTGGTTTTGCTTTGGCAATTACTATTTTTAATGAATAACACAATCTCAGTTATATTATTAACTTTACCTAAATTTCAATTTTTTTAAGTTGCTTCTGTTAAATATTTTTCTGTACATTTCATTTTTCCAGGTTCTTCTTTTAGCGACTGTGACAGACCTAGCCGGGACAGAGACTTTTGAAGAGGACTGAATGCTAGCCTCTTGCCTTGAGATCATGGGCCCTGGCATTTGGGGGAATGGCGCTCTTTGTGAGCTGTATGCCTGGGGACCCTTGAGGTGGTGTTACTTTGAATTCAGGTCCATGTCCCCCCAAGACACACAGACTCTGGGAACCCTGTATATGCCATATTAGAAATAGTGACTGATTCATAATGTTGGGACACATACTGTTAGGAGATGCTGATGTCAACTCCAGCTGTAGGCAGCTGTAGTGCCAGGGTAGCCTAGGTGGCTGCAAGAGGAAGTGGGTTAGTAAGTGTATATACTAACGTCTCAGCCGATTTGATATGTTTATGTGCACATATGTTCAGAGCTGGTTGGCCTCTATAATTGTCTCCAGCACCATTTTGGAGAAGCCTGGTGTCCTGATAGGACAAGCAAATCTTGGGAGATTTGGTCAGCCATGTTTGGGTGGATACCTTATATTAGGAAAACCCAGTCACGTTTAGGACAGAACACATGTGTGTATATTTCCCCATACCATTTATATAACCTTGGTGTAAGTTTACATCACGCACCCAGAACCATCCTTTTCTGTGGATTATATGGATCTTGACCTTACGGATGTCAAGAGGTCTTAATATATAATCATCGAGGATTCTCCAGCTTTCGGTCATAACAACACATGCCTTTACCGATCATGGAGACATAAGTTCCTCTGAGTCCAATTTCTTTGGTAAGCCTACACTTTTACCGGTGGTGGGTCTGCACACCTTATACAAGAGCCACGGTTTATTGTCTGCAAGATTCACTTGGAAGTCATTGATGTTCCTCCTCAGTTACTTTGCTGACACTTGCTGGACTTTATATTGATTTATGGACTTTGAAGTTTTTCACATGCATTTCTGGTACAATTCATGTTGATATCACATATACTGTTTTTTGTCACAGTGAGCACATCACTTTCTAGGGGTATATCCCATCATCAATTATATACTTATTGGGTTTTATTTCCTATTTAATTGTATAAGCGCTACACTTATTACATCCACTTTCTTCTAGCTACTTTTCAACTAGCCGTGTTAGCTGCTATTCTGTATATTGTCAGCGCAGGCTTATTTATACCACATGTGTGTATAGACAGGGACAGAGACCCCGCTTTTGAGTGAGCGTTAGGAGAAGGTAAGGAGAGTGTTCCAGCCTGTGAGAGATAGCTCAGGGTTCCTACGAAGTCCATGTTCAGCAATCAAACGAGTATCATCTTTGTAGTTGTCAGCGGTTGGAATATCTGATATCTATATTCAGACTGGGAGGAAGTGGTATATGACAAAAGCACACAATGGGAGTGTGGGACGTTTCGTAACTTTGGTGGCAAGCAGTGTAATGCTTCCTGCAGTCTGGGACATCCAAACTTCCACCTGGATCGAAGGTCTGGATAACAGGAGAGGAGAGGTACAGATACCAGCCGCCATGGAGGTTGCGTGAGATGCAGATTCAGCACCGAGGACCAGTGTCAGAGCAGGTCCTGCTGGGATGGTTTGATTCTATCCGCTGCAAACTCTGGAAGGAAGCACTAGCCCGTGAGCAGCGACACCAGGGAAAAGTTCTCCCCTCCATCCAGGAAAGGTACTGGTCGCAGTATGGATTGCGGGTGCTGTTTTTGGGAGAAAAACTGCACAAGGAGCAGACAGCTGACTTAAGTAGGCTGGTCTGGGCAGAGATGCGGCTGGATGAGAGTTACAGAGCCCTCCAGTGGCATGTATCCCAAGCATGCCCTTGGATAGAGGATGACAGCCGAACGGAAGGCTTTGGCTATGGCGGCCTGGCACTGTTGTTTGTGAAATTGACTGGGGACCCTAACTTTGGGAGTGATTTGGAGTGGCGGTTGGACAAAATCATTGATTTCAGAGAAGGGGTACTGAACGTCTTGGAAGTGCACTGGGCACTGGAAGATATAGATTTTCTGGCGGTTCAGGAATGGGAGCTGGAGATTGCCTACAGATGGCTGCTAGACTCTGCTCAGCGCCAGGGCTGGGCTCCCTTTGTCTGGGACTATCAGGAAATATCAGTTGACAACTCTAAAATCCTGGCTGAAGAGTCAGCAATGTGCCAGAGTAACAGTGTGCTTTGCCAACCTGCCCCCACAGCTATGGACGTGGAGATCTTATGGCGGATGCAGCAAGTGCTGACTGACCTTGATGATCCTGTTTCTGCATGGGATGATCTTGGATGGAGGAATGTGCCTGTCCAGCAGTATGCCAGAGAATCGGCAGTGGAAAATCTGGAGATTGCCTACCCCAAAGCTGAAGTGCTGACAAAAGGGCAAAGCTCTGCTAACCTCTGCCCAGCACCGATAGCATCTTCTGGGTTCCACGGACAGGAGATTGTGAATCTTTATCCCCAGACACCAGTTGCAGACACAGGGGATTTGATAGACTGTTCTGCTGAGAAAGAACAACCTAATGAGCCTCCAGCAGAAGAGCTGGTATCAGAGCCAAACTTCACTGTGCTCTGCCCAACGCCAACAAGTCCAAGACCTCTGCCCCACACCTGTGGCAGTTCCAGGGGCTCAGGGTGAGAAGGTGGAAATCACTTCCCAGCAGCAGATCAGGATACAGGGGGAGAAGGGAGAGGCGGTGCGAGGAGCATCCCCAACAGTCGGCCAGGGTGGAGGAAGCGGTCTTATCTCCCCAGCAAAGACCTGTGCACCTGGCAGACAGTACCACAGACATGTCGTCCCAGCAGCCAGATGAGGGAACAGAAAAGAAAGCAGCCAGTTCACCTCCCCAATGGCAGCTACACAGTTTGAAAGTGGAGGAATACAGCCTCCTGCCCCAACGGTTAGCCGAAGCGGATGATGTGGAGTCCCCAGCAGACGTGCTGGCAACAGGGCAGTATGCTACCAACCTCTGCCCAGCATCGGCAACAACTGTGGAGATCCAGGGAGCTGGGGTAGTCGGCCCCTGTCTCCAGCGACAAGCTAATGTAGTAAAGCTGCTACTCCCAGCTGAATCACTGGCAACAGGGCAGAGTGCCACTGGCCTCTGCCTAGCATCTACAGTATCTCTACAGCTTCAGGAAGCAGGGGCGATTGGTCCCTCTACCCAGCAGCAGACAGAGCCCCGGAATGTTAAAAACCACCCAGTTGAAGCGATAGCAGCCGGACAGAGAGTCAATGACCTCTGCCCCACACCTACTGGTGGCAACTGCTCCTTGCAGTCAAGATTGGAGATCATGTGGACTGACTATGTGAGTTCACTTTGCCCGACTAATGCATGTCCAGACCAGGTGGAGGTCTGGGACCTTGTTTGTCGACTTTTGATGGGGGAGAAATGTGACAGACCTAGCCGGGACAGAGACTTTTGGAGAGGACTTAATGCTAGCCTCTTGCCTTGCGATCATGGGCCCTGGCATTTGGGGGAATGGTGCTCTTTGTGAGCTGTATGTCTGGGGACCCTTGAGGTGGTGTTACTTTGTATTCAGGTCCATCTCCCCCCAAGACACACACTCTGGGAACCCTGTATATGCCATATTAGAAATAGTGACTGATTCATAATGTTGGGACACATACTGTTAGGAGATGCTGATGTCAACTCCAGCTGTAGGCAGCTGTAGTGCAGGACAGCCTAGCTGGCTACAAGTGGAAGTGGGTTAGTAAGTGTATATACTCACTTTTCATCCGATTTGATATATTTATGTGTACATATGTTCAGAGCTGTTTGGCCTCTATACTTGTCTCCAGCACCATTTTGGAGAAGCCTGGTGTCCTGATAGGACAAGCAAATCTCGTGAGATTTGGTTGGCCATGTTTGGGTGGATACCTTATATTAGGAAAACCCAGCCACATTTAGGACAGAACACGTGTGTGTGTATAGACAGGGACAGAGACCCCGCTTGTGAGAGAGAGTTAGGAGAAGGTAGGGAGAGTGTTCCGGCCTGTG
The DNA here is from genome assembly GCA_029206835.1 of Rana muscosa. NCBI lineage: Eukaryota > Metazoa > Chordata > Amphibia > Anura > Ranidae > Rana > Rana muscosa. The sequence continues at coordinate 1,290,372,691 of CM055116.1, read as the reverse complement.
AGGGATAGCACAGGTTTCCTGCAGAGTCCATGTTCAGCAATGAAACGAGTATCGTCTTGTTTGTAGTTGTCAGGGGCTGGAATATCTGATATCTATATTCGGACTGGGAAGAAGTGGTATATGACGAAAGCACTCAAGCGAAGTGTGGGACGTTTCATTACAGTGACCATCTCCATGCATTAGGCATCTATGATGAACAACAGGAGACATAAAGGGGGAAGCTACATAGCAAGTATATTAATATTGAAAAATGATTGTTGGGTCTATCCAGTTCATCTATTCAATGTTTTTCCTTCAGTTCTGCTTTATCTCTCTGCATCCTTCAGCCTCCCCATGTCATCTTTTCTTCTCCATTTGTAGTTGCTGGTGGCTAGCGTCAGAATTTGTCATAAAAGCTTTAGGGATTAAGGATTCTCTTTGCAACTTTGAATGTTCCCATTGCTTAGCCATCCAACAGGCAGCAAAGTTTAGTTGAGTCTTTCCCTCACATTTACTGGATTTTTTTCTCAATAACCTTCAAATTTGTATTACATGCAAAAATTAATTATTAAATTGCAGCTTACCAATCCAACGTGGTGGTTTCATTATTTTTTAGGCTTTTTTTTTTTCATCCGGTGATACTGCTGGTAAGTCTGTTGTTTTTCAACTTACTTTGACAGACCAAGCTGTCCAAACAAAATAGTAGTTAGAGGATCGAGACAAACTATTTACCACTTATAGTGGTGCTTACAAAGACCAGTGTTTAATAATTTATGTAAAACCTTTATTCTAAAAGCAAAAAAAAACCTGTTGCTGGAAATGATTATAAAGTGTTAGCTGGAGTTTGGCTTCAATTTCTTAGCCAAATCCCTCAAAATCTGCTAGTCCATCTAACACTCCCCTCCCCCAGACTAACAATGCTGCTCTCCAAAGGCTTCTTCTTTACTACTTCATCCAGAGCTCAGATACCCTAAGATAGGAAATGTGATACTGGTAGGATCAACGGGTGAAATAAAGAAAAACTCATACAAAAGAAAACAAATGCAGTCATTGGATTGGTAAGCTTCAATATATTCCCATTTTTGTATTGGGATTTAATACCACTTTAATGTCACATAGTCCTGTGCCTGGTGCTATGGGCTTCTACATTCCTCTATCACTTTACCTTTAGCAAATAAAGCACTTGCATTACCGTTAGAAATCTTGGCCATAATTTTCTATGTGATGAATAAAACTTTCAGTAACTATACAACAGAACACAACAAATCAAAACTTATACCATAATAGTCAGAGACTGGAATATTCCGTACACAGGACTGAGACACAACATTTATAATAACAATGGTATCTACCCTGAATAGTTTGAGCCTACACCCGAAAGACAATAGACAGCAGGGACAAGGGGAACAAGAGTGATGCAATACGGTGTATATAGTAAACACAACAAACAATAGTACAGGTGGACCCTCCAGGAAGACAATATGAATACTAAACACTTGCAGTGTTATGGTAATGATTACCAAAACCAATTCAACAGACAATGTTAGGGGTGTAGAACACCTAGAAAATTTATCTCAACTAATAAAAAATAAAGTATGGTAGATGCAAGAGATATTTAAAAAAATCCAATAAATCTTTATCTGATTCACTGACCACATACACAGCTCCATACCCTAGAACATTTATAACAATGCAAAGAAAGACAAAAACTCTTATATTCTTGTGACAATTGGAAGTCACTTCTATAAATTCCCACTTTTCCAACACTAAAGCACCCAAAACACTTTCTCCTATAACTCTTAAGCCCCGTACACACGATCGGTTTGACTGATGAAAACCGTCCGATGGATGGTTTTCATCAGACCAACCGATCATGTATGGTATCCATCGGTCTTTTTTCCATCGGTTGGAAAAAATAGAACATGTTTTAAATTTTTCCGATGGATAAAAAACCGATCGAAAACTCTGATCGTCTATGGGCAAGTCCATCGGATCAAAAACCCATGCATGCTCTGAATCAAGTCGACGCATGCTCAGAAGCATTAAACTTCATTTTTCTCGGCTCATCGGAGTGTTTTACGTCACCGCGTTTTGAACGGTCGGTTTTTGGACTGATGGTGTGTGGCCAAGACTGATGAAAAACAGTTTCATCGGATTTCCGATGGACAAATCCATCGGACGAAAATCCATAGGTTTTCCGATCGTGTGTACAGGGCTTTAGTCTAAAGCTGGTCATAGATGGGAAGGGTTTAGAGATGAATCTCTAGAAATAAGCCCAGACATGGCAGCTCCAATATTCCTATCTTGACAGGTCCTTTTAGTTCTTCAAACTATAAAATGTAATCAGCATAAAAATCAAGTATATATATATATATATATATATATATATATATATATATACACACACATATATATATATATATTGTGACAGCAGGAAGGTAAAGTCACCTGGTTGCATCCAGGGGGGTAGATATATTTCGCCCAGATTCAGGCTTTACGCCGATTTATACAGCTAGGTGGAGAGTTGTATAAGCCCAGCTGAGACTAGTGGGCTCATTGATGACTCATACCTCTAGGGAGAGGGCTGGGCGTCGTGCAGACAGGGAGTTGATGAGTCCAGCTGAACCTTGTCAGCTCATTTAGGCCTCTATAAGAAAGCCCAGATTCATTAGATGTTAGCTCATGCCTGGAAGCAGACCTGTGTGGACTGTCTAGGGAGAGTGAACCCCTGTGCGGTGAGAGAAAGCCTGTGTGGCTATATTTTGCTTGGACATTTAAAACCAGGGACTAGGACAGCACTAGGCTGATCCCAGTCGTTAGTTAGGAAACCTGTAAGTTTAGTCAGAGGTCAAGTTGACCAGGATTTATTTTGTGTTTGTTTTTTTTGCCTTGCTGTGTTTTTGTCACTGTAAATAGAAAATAAACCGCACCTTTTTTTGATTTTTGAAAACCACAACCTCCGTCTGCTGGGCCTGTTTTGGGTGGGGAGCCCATCCCGGGGGTCACACATACCCGCTGCCGAGCTAGCCCCCTCACAGTTGGTGGAGAACCAGTGGCAGTTTTTTTTTAAGCCAGCATGGAGGAGATACTGAAACAGCTGGCTCTAGCAAATGCCAATCAACAGCAGACAAATGCAGGTTTGCAAAGGAGCCTTGCAGCCCAGCAGCAAGCTCATCAACAGAGCCTTGCAACTTTACAACAGAGTCTGGAGGCTCAGCAACAAGCCCAACAGCAATCTGAGGCCCGCTTCATAGACCTGTTGCAGAAGCAAGAGCAGAGACTACAACAACAGATGGAAGCAGTAATGCAGCAACGTCCGCAGACCGGTGAGGAAAGCCGTCCCACTAATACCGCGTCCTTTGGGGTGAGTCGTTTATTGACAAAAATGACTGGAGAGGATGATCCAGAGGTATTTTTGACCACATTTGAAAGGACCGCTGAAAGAGAAAAGTGGCCTGAGGAGCAGTGGGCTGGACTGGTGGCTCCTCTGTTAACGGGTGAATCGCAGAAAGCTTACTATGACCTAGAGCCTGACCAAGCAAAAGACTATGTGATGCTAAAAGCTGAAATATTGGCAAGGCTGGGTGTCACCCTGGCTGTCCGGGCTCAGCGTGTGCATAACTGGACTTTCCAGCTTGGAAAACCCCCCAGGTCTCAAATGTATGATCTCATTCACCTGAGCAGAAAGTGGCTACAGCCAGAGACTTTGTCCGCACCAAAGATTGTGGAACGTGTTGTAATGGATCGGTTTTTGAGAGCTCTTCCTACTGCCATCCAAAAGTGGGTAAGCCATGGAGACCCAGAGACGGCCGATGGTCTTGTGGATCGTGTGGAGAAATACTTGGCTACAGAGAACCTGACGGCCTCTTCCAGAGACACTCGGACTTTCCACCCTAAGACCAGACCATCCCCAGGGGCGGATAAGATGATTCCAAGGGGTAAGGGTGGAGAGAGTGAGAGGGTGGGAGCTCTACCCCAAGTTTGGCGAGAACAGCCTGGGAAATCAGCGGCTCAAGAGGCGGCAAGAAGGATCATTTGCTACCGCTGCCGGCAAGCGGGACATATTGCAGCAAATTGCCCGGTTTTGGAGGAACCCATGCAGTGTGACTTTCTGACGGGCAGACGTCAGTCGCTGTGTGCGACAGTCGCATGCACTGCCATTCGGGGAACTGAGAAACATTTATGCAAAATGTGTATTAATGGTAGAAATGTTGTGGTATTGCTGGATTCAGGTAGCCTTGTGACCCTGATAAAGGCTGAGTTAGTTAAAACAGAGGTCTCTGGGAATAGCAAGGTAGCCGTTATTTGTGTGCATGGGGACACCCGAGAGTATCCAGTGACTACAGTGTGTTTCGAGACCCCCAAAGGTACCCTTTCTCATCCAGTGGGCTTAGTGTCTCAGTTACCGCATGACGCCATTGTGGGAAGGGATTTTCCGAAGTTCTGGGAACTGTGGGATGATCATGAGCCCCCCACTGGTGCCCCTATGTACCAGGAATATGATAGCCAGAACTCCTCTGAGAGTGGTGAGGACTCTCCCGAATTTCCCTTGTCAGTATTGGCAGGGGAGACTCAAGAAACTGGAGAGGAGCCCACCTCCTCAGACGAAAACCTACCGTCTGTGGAGTTTTCTGATCTTGAGGTTCACAGGGAAAACTTTGCCACAGAACAGTTGAAAGACCCCGCCCTAATAAAGGCACGGGAAAACGTAGTGAAAATAGATGGCGAGTTAGTGAACCCAGATAATACCTGCACTTACCCATACTTCAGCGTAGAGAAGGACCTACTGTATCGGGTGGCAAAAAGGGCAGAAGAAACCGTTGAGCAGCTGGTGGTGCCCAAACCTTACAGGAAGTTGGTGTTGGAGTTGGCCCATGGGCACATTCTTGGAGGTCATCTGGGGACAGAGAAAACCCGAGAGAGGGTATTACAGAGATTCTATTGGCCTGGGGTGATGAAGGACATAGAAAATTATTGTTCCTCCTGCCCTGTGTGTCAGAGGTCGGCCCCGATGCCACACTTCCGTAGCCCGCTGGTCCCTCTACCCATCATTGAGGTCCCGTTTGAGAGAATCGCAATGGATTTGGTAGGTCCTATAATCAAGTCCGCTAGGGGGCACCAGTACATATTGGTTATAATGGACTATGCCACCCGTTATCCAGAAGCGATCCCTCTCAGAAATACCTCGGCCAAAACCATAGCCAAAGAGCTATCTCTTGTTTTTAGCCGGGTGGGTATTTGTAAAGAACTGCTTACGGACCAAGGTACACCCTTTATGTCCCGGGTTATGAAGGAGCTGTGTAAATTGTTCAAAGTGACGCAATTACGTACATCTGTGTATCACCCCCAAACCGATGGGCTGGTTGAAAGATTCAACAAAACCCTAAAACAAATGTTGAAGAAAGTGGTGGATAGGGATGGAAAGGATTGGGACTGTCTACTTCCTTATTTGATGTTTGCTATTAGGGAGGTGCCCCAATCCTCTACGGGATTCTCCCCCTTTGAGTTACTGTATGGGAGACACCCAAGAGGGCTGTTGGATATTGCCAAGGAAACTTGGGAAAGTGAGAGTTCTCCCCACAGGAGTGTGATTGAGCATGTCGCCCTGATGCAAGATCGAATTGCACAGGTAATGCCCATCGTGAAGGAACATTTGGCCCAAGCGCAGTTGGCACAGCAGAGAGTGTACAACCGTGGAGCCAAGACCCGTACCTTTTCCCCGGGGGATAGGATATTGGTACTTGTCCCTACGGTTGAAAGTAAATTCCTTGCCAAATGGCAAGGCCCCTACGAGATAATGGAAAAAGTGAGCGAAGTGAATTACAAGGTCAGACAACCAGGAAGGCGAAAGCCCGAACAGATCTATCACGTTAATCTGTTGAAAGCCTGGAGGGATAGAGAGTCCCTAGTCGCAGACACTTGGTCACCAGCTCAAACTGGTTGCGTGATTCCTGAGGTTGGAATCGCAGCCACCTTGTCACAACCCCAACAACAGGAGGTTAAGGAGTTTGTGCTTCGCAACAAGGAGGTATTCTCTGAGCTGCCGGGACAAACATCTGGGGTAGAGCATGACATTATTACCCCGCCCGGTGAAAGGGTGAAGTTAAAACCCTATCGGATCCCAGAGGCAATACGGGAGGAAGTACAGAAAATGCTGAACTTAGGGGTGATAGAGGAGTCCCAAAGTGATTGGTCTAGTCCCATTGTGTTGGTGCCTAAACCGGATGGGAGCTGGCGATTTTGTAACGATTTTCGTCAGTTGAACAAAGTTACAAAATTTGACACCTACCCCATGCCACGTATAGATGAGTTGATCGACCGGCTGGGAACAGCCCGATACATGACGACTCTTGACCTCACAAAAGGGTATTGGCAAATCCCCCTGGCCAAGTCAGCCAAAGAGAAAACCGCATTTGTAACCCCAGACGGGGCGTTCCAATATAAAAGAATGCCGTTCGGGTTACAGAATGCGCCGGCCACATTCCAGCGGAAAATGGACCAGATGCTGAGGCCCCATCGGAAGTATGCTGCGGCTTACCTGGATGACGTAATTGTCCATAGCACAGATTGGGCCTCACATCTGCCAAAAGTGCAAGCAGTCCTGGACTCTGTTCGGGAAGCAGGGTTTACGGCTAACCCCAAGAAGTGTACCATTGGGCAGGAGGAGGCCAAATATCTTGGGTACACCATTGGGAGGGGAGTAATAAAACCCCAACTCAACAAAGTCGAGGCCATCCAGAGTTGGCCACGTCCCAACAGCAAGAAGCAGGTACGAGCCTTTCTGGGAATCGCTGGGTATTATCGGCGATTCATTCCCCACTTTGCTTCTAAGGCTGTGCCCCTAACCAACCTGACGAAGGGGAAAGGGTCGGTCATGATTAAATGGACCCCCGAGGCTGAGGCAGCATTCCAATTCTTGAAACAAGCCTTATGTAGCCAGCCAGTGTTGTACTCACCCGACTTCTCTAAAGACTTTGTCGTACAAAGTGATGCGTCAGATGTGGGGTTAGGAGCAGTATTGTCCCAGGTCTGGAACGGGGAAGAGCACCCAGTCATTTACCTCAGCAGGAAGTTGAAGTCCCATGAGGTAAATTACGCCACCGTTGAAAAGGAGTGTTTAGCGGTGAAGTGGGCTCTAGATTCCCTTCGATACTACCTGCTAGGTAGGCACTTTGACATGGTTACGGATCACGCTCCGTTAAAGTGGATGGCTCAAAACAAGGAAACAAATAGAAGAGTGAATAGGTGGTTCCTGGCCCTCCAGGAATTCAACTTCACAGTAAAGCATCGCCCTGGCGTTCAAATGGGGAATGTGGATGCTTTGTCTCGAGTACATGAATGCCTGATTGCTGGTGTTCCAACCCCGAGGTTAAAACAAGAGGGGGGGGTATGTGACAGCAGGAAGGTAAAGTCACCTGGTTGCATCCAGGGGGGTAGATATATTTCGCCCAGATTCAGGCTTTACGCCGATTTATACAGCTAGGTGGAGAGTTGTATAAGCCCAGCTGAGACTAGTGGGCTCATTGATGACTCATACCTCTAGGGAGAGGGCTGGGCGTCGTGCAGACAGGGAGTTGATGAGTCCAGCTGAACCTTGTCAGCTCATTTAGGCCTCTATAAGAAAGCCCAGATTCATTAGATGTTAGCTCATGCCTGGAAGCAGACCTGTGTGGACTGTCTAGGGAGAGTGAACCCCTGTGCGGTGAGAGAAAGCCTGTGTGGCTATATTTTGCTTGGACATTTAAAACCAGGGACTAGGACAGCACTAGGCTGATCCCAGTCGTTAGTTAGGAAACCTGTAAGTTTAGTCAGAGGTCAAGTTGACCAGGATTTATTTTGTGTTTGTTTTTTTTGCCTTGCTGTGTTTTTGTCACTGTAAATAGAAAATAAACCGCACCTTTTTTTGATTTTTGAAAACCACAACCTCCGTCTGCTGGGCCTGTTTTGGGTGGGGAGCCCATCCCGGGGGTCACACATACCCGCTGCCGAGCTAGCCCCCTCACAATATATATATATATATATATATATATACTTATTTATTTATTTTTTTCAATAAAGTCCTTTTTAAATTAAACCCATTGATATACAATGTTACTGGAAATTAGACATAATGGTATAAAAGAACCAGCAAGAACCCACAGCAGATGTCACAATGAGATGTTTTTTTTCTCAATGAATTACCTTGTTAGTACTTCCTTTTGAATTGGTTATTCAGTTTAGAATCAGGTTAAAAATATTTTAAGATTAACATTTCCAACATATTAACCATAAAATAGAAGATTATTTTTGTTTTATAACTCAGTAAAGTTTTAAATTATCTGGGTTCCATCATGTTAATTCTATCACTTATTCTCTAGAAAACATGTTCATATGTAAATTGGCAGCAGCAATTCAGGCTTGTTTACATAACATTTACATTAGAAGTCAGCCAATGGAAACCCTCCATTCTCTGACTTCCCCACCCATCTCCCTTTTATAAAGCGGGCATCAACCTCTCACTAGTTATTCTACTTTCAGAGATCCTGGTATACTCATCTATTACAGCCTAGCTGGAGATTTGGTGACGTTGTCCAGTGTTGAGCTGCAGGAGAACTGAATATTCAGACAAACTAACCCGACTTCATCACCGCTGAATCCCCACCACATTAAGGTAAGGTCACTTTCATCTAACCAATCAATGTATCTTTATATATTTATCACATAAACCTCTGTAGTATTATTATCTGAATGTCCATTAAATAATAAAGAACTATGTATTAAAAACTGCCAAAAGAGGCAATGGATGGAGTTTTAGGACAAGATATTATGTAATACAATGTATAGAGAAGACTGGATAGACATTGGAGGCTTGCAGTGACCAGCCTGGTGAAAAAGTTTTTAGTAATAAATTAAATGCAATAAAAGTTGAGGGTTGTAATTTTTGTGATGTAGTACAAAGGAAAACATGTGTTTGGGTGGCCAAATAATGTATAATTTTATGTAAATCTCCTATTACAAGTATATTCCAATCTGTACAAAACAATTCGACAATTGTTGAGTTTTTGGTATGAAAGATTTCCTTACAACAAAACAGGAGTACAACATGTTTCGTAAATATTTCACTGAGCATTCCCTGCAATTCATTTCATGAAGTGTGCCAGTCTGATACTATGAGGTTTTGCTGAGAACATAAAGATAACAATAACACTGAGCTGGAAAATGCCTTGAACATGCATTTATTTTTTAAGATGCCTGAAAAGAGATGTGACAATGGAGTGCTTGGATGTAGTGATGAGCCGAACACCCCCGGGTTCGGTTCGCACCAGAACCCGCGAACGGACCGAAAGTTCGTACGAACATTAGAACCCTATTAAATACAATGGATGCGAACGTTCGAATTCTAAAGTGCTAATTATAACGACTATTATGCATGTTATTGTCCTAAAAAGGGTTTGGGAACCCGGGTTCTGCACCAGGGGACATGTATCAATGCAAAAAGAAGTTTTAAAAACGGTCGTTTTTCGGGAGCAGTCATTTTAAAGATGCATAAAGTGAAAAAAAAAAGTCAAATATTCCTTTAAATATCGTACCTGGGGGGTGTCTAAAGTATGCCTGTGAAGTGCCACGTGTTTCCCGTGTTTAGAACTGTCCCTGCACAAAATGACACTTCTAAAGGAAAAAAAAGCCATTTAAAACTGCTTGCGGCTTTAATGTAATGTCTGGTCCCGGTAATATGGATGAAAATCTTTAAGAAAAATGGCATAGCTACCCCATGACCCCCCCCCCCCTACCCCAGCCCATTACCAGCCCCTTTGGGTCTTGTATGGATATTAAGGGGAACCCCGCACATAAAATAAAAAAGGTCCTATATACTCTGAACAGCCGTATACAGGCGGTGCATACAAGACAGGGACTGTAGGTTTGTTCTTATGTAGAATCTGTTTGTAATTTTGAACAGGTACATTGTTTAAGTGTAGCTCCAGCCCAAAAATCTATTTTTAAACTTTTTGGAAAACATAGGTAAGGGTTATCACCCCTGTAACATTTGTTTTGCTGTCTGTGCCCCTGTTCAGAATATTTCACCTCACTTTCCGTCCCAATGACAACTGTTTTTGAAATGTGGTGTTTTTCTTGAAACAAGGATTGCTGATAAAGCATCAGTACAGAGGAGACAGCTTTCTCCCATATTAATTCTTACAGGAGAGAATTTTCCTTCCAAGGGGTAGATTTCCTCTCACTTCCTGTTGTCTTCTTGCGTTTGCAAGTAGGAGTCGTTTGTAAGTTGGATGTTTGAAAGTAGGGACCTGCCGTATATACTCTGCAGAAATAGGCCCCTTAGTTGTTGGTGTTGGCACAACACTGTAAGCACTCACAGTTACTCTTGGTTGGTGCTGGAACGCCCTGCTGTCAACTATTATATCAGGAATTTTAATTACATATAATTGTTGAACAGTGGTAGTAAAAATTGGGCTTTTGATGGTGGTGCTGGTGCCACAACACTGTAAGCCCTGACAGTTACTCTTGGTGGGTGCAGCAATGGGCCCTGCTGTGAATTATTAGATCAAGAATTGTAATTGCATGCCCCTGTTGAACAGGGGCTGAAAAATTGGGCCTTTCGTGGTGGTGGTGGTGGTGGTGTTGCCACAACACTGTAAGCCCTCAGAGTTACTCTTGGTGGGTGCAGGAATGGGCCCTGCTGTGAATTATTAGATCAAGAATTGTAATTACATGCCCCTTTTGAACAGGGGCTGAAAAATTGGGCCTTTCGTGGTGGTGGTGTTGGTGGCGTTGCCACAACACTGTAAGCCCTCAGAGTTACTCTTGGTGGGTGCAGCAATGGGCCCTGCTGTGAATTATTAGATCAAGAATTGTAATTACATGCCCCTGTTGAACAGGGGCTGAAAAATTGGGCCTTTCGTGGTGGTGGTGGTGGTGGCGTTGCCACAACACTGTAAGCCCTCAGAGTTACTCTTGGTGGGTGCAGCAATGGGCCCTGCTGTGAATTATTAGATCAAGAATTGTAATTACATGCCCCTGTTGAACAGGGGCTGAAAAATTGGGCCTTAGGCACTGGTGGCACAACACTACAACCCCTCACAGATACTGTACTTGGAGCACAGCAATGAGCCCTGTTGCAAAGTATTGCTTCAAAAATTGTAATGACACGCCCCTGTTAAACAGGGGCTGAAAAATTGGGCCTTAGGCACTGGTGGCACAACACTACAACCCCTCACAGATACTGTACTTGGAGCACAGCAATGAGCCCTGTTGCAAAGTATTGCTTCAAAAATTGTAATGACACGCCCCTGTTAAACAGGGGCTGAAAAATTGGGCCTTAGGCACTGGTGGCACAACACTCCAACCCCTCACAGATACTGTACTTGGAGCACAGCAATGAGCCCTATGGCAAATTATTGCTAAAAAAATTGTAATTACACGCCCCTGTTAAACAGGGGCTGAAAAATTGGGCCTTAGCCACTGGTGGCGGCACCCATAAACAAAAATGATCTTCCAAGCTATCATCATCAATCGTATCATTGAGGACTCGGAGGAGGAGGATAGCCAGTCAACATAACAGCACAGGCACTCAGCATCAGCATCAGTCTTGAAGGGATGTGACATGTTAAAATCAATTAGTCTGTTATATCAGCATCAGGTGTGTGGTAGCTGGTGGTGATCCAAGACTGGTTCATCTTGATGAAAGTCAGTCGATCAACCGAGTTGGTGGACAGGCGCACCCTGTGATCCGTGACAAATCCTCCAGCAGCACTGAATGTGCGTTCCGAAAGAACGCTGGATGCAGGACAGGCCAGTAGCTCAATTGCATACTGTGCAAGCTCTGGCCAGTGATCCATCCTCAAGACCCAGTAAGCCAGAGGATTTTCGGTGGGGAAGGTGTCCAAGTCTGACCTTGCCCCTAGATATTCCTGCACCATGTTTATCAGACGCTGGCGATGGTTGCTGGAACCGATCATACTTTGGGGCTGCGGACTAAAGAATTGTCTGAACGCATCGGTCAGACGGCCACCTTCCCCACCGCTCCTTCTTTGACTGGCCGAAGCCTCAGGAACTCGTTGTCCAGGACCAGGAGTTTGTAACCTCCCAGTCTCTGGGAACGCGTTGCACAGACCTTTCTGCAAGGCCTCCCGGAGTTGTCTCATCCTCTGCTCCCTCTGCGACGGTAACATAAGGTCCGCAACCTTACCCTTGTACCGTGGATCAAGGAGAGTGGCCAGCCAGTAATGGTCCCTCTCCTTGATCCGAAGAATACGAGGATCCTTCCGCAGACTTTGCAGGATCAGGGAGGCCATGCAGCGTAGGTTTGCTGAGGCATTTGGTCCGGAGTCCTCTGGGTCACTAAGGACGACATGATCCGCAGCCACCTCCTCCCAGCCACGTACAAGTCCACTGGTTTCTTGGGACTGTAAATCATCCCTAAAAGACTGCTGCTGATGATGCTGAGTGCCAGCCTCCACCTCCATGCTGACACAATCCTCCTCCTCCTCCTCCTCCTCCTCTTCCTGTGCGATGGGTGGGACAGAAGGAACACTGTCTGGGTAAAGGGGGCCTTGAGAGGCAAGGAAGTCCTCCTCTTCCTGCCTCTGTTCTGCCTCAAGTGCCCTGTCCATTATTCCACGCAGCGTGTGCTCCAACAGGTGGACAAGAGGTACAGTGTCACTGATGCATGCACTGTCACTGCTCACCATCCTCGTGGCCTCCTCAAATGGTGCCAGGACAGTGCATGCATCCCTGATCATGCCCCACTGGCGTGGAGAAAAAAAACCAAGCTCCCCTGACCCTGTCCTGGTGCCGTAGTCGCACAGGTACTCATTGATGGCCCTCTGCTGCATGTGCAGCCGCTGCAGCATGGCCAACGTTGAGTTCCACCTGGTGGGCATGTCACATATAAGGCGGTTCTTGGGCAGGTTCAACTCCTTTTGCAGCTCAGCCAGGCGAGCACTGGCATTATAAGATCTGCGGAAATGCACACAGACTTTCCTGGCCTGCCTCAGGACATCCTGTAAGCCCGGGTACCTGCCCAAGAACCGCTGCACCACCAGGTTAAGGACGTGAGCCACACAGGGCACATGGGTCAGTTGTCCCTGTCGGAGGGCGGAGAGGAGGTTGGTGCCATTGTCGCAAACCACCATTCCTGGCTTAAGCTGGCGTGGCGTCAACCACCTCTCGGCCTGGCCCTGCAGAGCAGACAGGACCTCTGCCCCAGTGTGGCTTCTGTCCCCCAAACACACCAGCGCAAGCACGGCATGGCATCTTTTTGCCTGCGTACTTGCGTAGTCCCTTGAACGGCTACGGAGCACCGCTGGTTCAGAGGACAAAGCACAGGAAGAGGCCATGGAGGAAGAAGAAGAGGAGGGGGTGGAGGAGAGAGGTGTGTCACAACCAGTAGTAGCATTTTGGAGGCCTGGCGGTGGAACAACCTCCAACACTACTGCACCTTGTCCTGCATCCTTCCCAGCTGCCAAAAGAGTGACCCAATGGGCCGTAAAAGAAAGGTAACGTCCCTGTTCATGCCTGCTGGACCATGAGTCAGCGGTAATATGCACCTTACTGCTGACCGCCCTGTCCAGCGAGGCCAAGACATTGCCTTCCACATGCCGGTAGAGAGCCGGAATAGCCTTCCGTGAGAAAAAGTGGCGTTTGGGAACCTGCCACTGAGGAACCGCACATTGCACAAACTCACGGAAGGGGGCCGAGTCTACCAACTGAAAAGGCAGCAGTTGAAGCGCTAGCAATTTAGCCAAGCTAGCATTCAACCGCTGGGCATGTGGATGGCTGGGAGTGAACTTCTTTCGACGGTCCAGCAGCTGGGGCAGGGAAATTTGCCTGCTAGAATCGGACGTCGGTGTACTGCTAGCAGAGTGGCCGCAACTACTTGGCTGTGACACACCTAATTCTACACCTTCATTCCTCTCAGTGCATGTTTCAGAGAGGACTGAAGTTATAGTGGGGTTGGAGATCCCAGCTGATGCGGTGCAAGGAGAGGTCCGCTTTGTTCTTTGGTGTGGGTCTTTGAGGTAGGCTTGCCAACAAGCTGCATGGCAGGTCAACATATGTCTGGTCAGGCATGTGGTACCCAAGCGGCTGATGTTTTGGCCACGCGATATACGCTTGAGACATATGTTGCAAACAGCAGCTGTGCGATCTGATGCACTAGCCTCAAAAAAGGCCCACACCAAAGAACTTTTTGAATGACGGGCAGAGGCAGCGCCCTGCACAGGCGGAGCTCTGCGGTGTGATTCCGTCGGTGTACTGCCCTTACGCTGGCCACCAAAGGGCATCCTGCCTCATTGGAGATGTGCCTCCTCCTCATCCTCCTCCTCCTCCTCTCTCCTATTAGGCACCCACGTGGAGTCAGTGACCTCATCATCCCCTCCCTCCTCATCACTGGAGCCAATCTGGCAGTATGCTGCAGCTGCTGGAACATGACTGCCAGATTGGTGTCCTTCTTGAGCATCCCCTCTGTCTGCTCTCACGCTACTGCCTTCCTGTAGCTGGGTTTCATCATCAGACCCTTCGAAACGCTGGGCATCCTCCTGGAGCATGTACCCAACACTGTGCTCAAACAGTTCGGGGGACTCCTCAGGAGGAGGACATGGTGGGTCTAGGGAAGGAGTGACTGATGATGAGTCTGACATTGATACCAGGGAAGAGGACGCTTTGGCAGCTGCTTTGCCAGTACCCTGAGCCTGGGTGAGAGAGGATGAGGAGGAGGAGGAGGGCTTGGTCATCCAAGTCTTCGGCATGATGTGGCTCAACATGTCCAGCTGCCGAAAAGAAGGACAAGCGTGTCCCATGGCCATGTGCTGATGACAATGCACCGCGTCCACGACCAGCACTGTTGCCCCCAGACACAGAGCCTGCTTGCCCTCTTTTATTGCCTCCTGACTGTCTGCCTCTCCTTGTTTGCCTTCCAGACATTCTAATAGATGGCCTGCAGGGAGATGGGAAAAAAGCAATAAGGGCTACCTTCAGGTGTCCTTCTCTGTCCCTTTACTTAAGGATTTCTAAATATGGTTGAGGATGATTGCTTTCGCACAGAATAGCACAACGACAATTTCCCTGACTGTCCAAAAAACAAGGATTTCAAAGATGGTTGATGAGGAATGCTTTAGCACAGTATAGCACAAGTAGAATTTCCCTCACTGTCCTTCCCTGTCCCTAGAAACAAGGATTATCACAGTGAAAGAAACTGACACTCTTCCTACCTATAGTTTTCTGTCCCTAGAAAAAATGTTTTTTTAAAGCTGATTGATGATCAATGCTTTAGCACACTATAGCACAAGTAGAATTTCCCTCACTGTCCTTCCCTGTCCCTAGAAACAATGATTATCACAGTGAAAGAAACTGACACTCTCCCTACCTATAGTTTTCTGTCCCTAGAAAAAATGTTTTTTTAAAGATGGTTGATGATCAATGCTTTAGCACACTATAGCACAAGGAGAATTTCCCTCACTGTCCTTCCCTGTCCCTAGAAACAAGGATTATCACATTGAAAGAAACTGACACTCTTCCTACCTATAGTTTTCTGTCCCTAGAAAAAATGTTTTTTTAAAGATGGTTGATGATCAATGCTTTAGCACACTATAGCACAAGGAGAATTTCCCTCACTGTCCTTCCCTGTCCCTAGAAACAAGGATTATCACAGTGAAAGAAACTGACACTCTTCCTACCTATAGTTTTCTGTCCCTAGAAAAAATGTTTTTTTAAAGACGGTTGATGATCAATGCTTTAGCACACTATAGCACAAGGAGAATTTCCCTCACTGTCCTTCCCTGTCCCTAGAAACAAGGATTATCACAGTGAAAGAAACTGACACTTTTCCTACCTATAGTTTTCTGTCCCTAGAAAAAATGTTTTTTTAAAGACGGTTGATGATCAATGCTTTAGCACACTATAGCACAAGGAGAATTTCCCTCACTGTCCTTCCCTGTCCCTAGAAACAAGGATTATCACAGTGAAAGAAACTGACACTCTTCCTACCTATAGTTTTCTGTCCCTAGAAAAAATGTTTTTTTAAAGATGGTTGATGATCAATGCTTTAGCACACTATAGCACAAGGAGAATTTCCCTCACTGTCCTTCCCTGTCCCTAGAAACAAGGATTATCACAGTGAAAGAAACTGACACTCTTCCTACCTATAGTTTTCTGTCCCTAGAAAAAATGTTTTTTTAAAGACGGTTGATGATCAATGCTTTAGCACACTATAGCACAAGGAGAATTTCCCTCACTGTCCTTCCCTGTCCCTAGAAACAAGGATTATCACAGTGAAAGAAACTGACACTCTTCCTACTGTGACAGCAGGAAGGTAAAGTCACCTGGTTGCATCCAGGGGGGTAGATATATTTCTCCCAGATTCAGGCTTTATGCCGACTTATACAACTAGGGAGTTGATGAAGCCCAGCTAAGGCTAGTGGGCTCATGAATGACTCATACCTCTAGGGAGAGGGCTGGGCGTCGTACAGACAGGGAGTTGATGAGGCCAGCTGAAGCTTGTCAGCTCATTTAGGCCTCTATAAGAACTCCCAGCTTCATTAGATGTTAGCTCATGCCTGGAACCAGACCTGTGTGGACTGTCTAGGGAGAGTGAACCCCTGTGCGGTGAGGCAAAGCCTGTGTGGCTATTTGTTTGGACTTTTACTAAACCAGGGACTTAGGGACTAGGACAGCACCAGGCTGATCCCAGTTGTTAGTTTAGGAAACCTGCATGTTTAGTCAGAGGTCAAACTGACCAGGATTTATTTTGTTTGTTTCTTTTTGGCTTTGCTGTGTTTTTGTCACTGTACATAGAGAAATAAACCGCACCTTTTGATTTTGAAAACCACAACCTCCGTCTGCTGGCCCTGTTTTTGTGTGGGGAGCCCAACCAGGGGGTCACACACACCCGCTACCGAGTTAACCCCCTCACAGTTGGTGGAGAACCAGTGGCAGTTTTTTTTAAGCCAGCATGGAGGAGATACTGAAACAGCTGGCTCTAGCAAATGCCAATCAACAGCAGACAAATGCAGGTTTGCAAAGGAGCCTTGCAGCCCAGCAGCAAGCTCATCAACAAGCCCAGCAGCAATCTGAGGCCCGCTTCATAGACCTGTTACAGAAGCAAGAGCAGAGACTACAACAAATGGAAGCAGTAATGCAGCAACGTCCGCAGACCAGTGAGGAAAGCCGTCCCACTAATACCGCGTCCTTTGGGGTGAGTCGTTTATTGACAAAAATGACTGGAGAGGATGATCCAGAGGTATTTTTGACCACATTTGAAAGGACTGCTGAAAGAGAAAAGTGGCCTGAGGAGCAGTGGGCTGGACTGGTGGCTCCTCTGTTAACTGGTGAATCGCAGAAGGCTTACTATGACCTAGAGCCTGACCAAGCAAAAGACTATGTGATGCTAAAAGCTGAAATATTGGCAAGGCTGGGTGTCACCCTGGCTGTCCGGGCTCAGCGTGTTTATAACTGGACTTTCCAGCTTGGAAAACCCCCCAGGTCTCAAATGTATGATCTCATTCACCTGAGCAGGAAGTGGCTACAGCCAGAGACTTTGTCCGCACCGGAGATTGTGGAACGTGTTGTGATGGATCGTTTATTGAGAGCTCTTCCTACCGCCATTCAAAAGTGGGTAAGCCATGGAGACCCAGAAACGGCCGGTAAACTTGTGGATCGTGTAGAGAGATACTTGGCTACAGAGAACCTGACGGCCTCTTCCAGAGACTCTCGGACTTTCCACCCTAAGACCAGACCATCCCCAGGGGCGGATAAGAGGATTCCAAGGGGTGAGGGTGGAGAGAGTGAGAGGGTGGGAGCTCTACCCCAAGTTTGGCGAGAACAGCCTGGGAAATCAGCGGCTCAAGAGGCCGCAAGAAGGATCGTTTGCTACCGCTGCCGGCAAGCGGGACATATTGCAGCAAATTGCCCGGTTGTGGAGGAACCCATGCAATGTGACTTTCTGATGGACAGACGTCAGCCGCTGTGTGCGACAGTCGCATGCACTGCCATTCGGGGAACTGAGAAACATTTATGCAAAATGTGTATTAATGGTAGAAATGTTGTGGTATTACTGGATTCAGGTAGCCTTGTGACCCTGATAAAGGCTGAATTAGTTAAAACAGAGGTCTCTGGGAATAGCAAGGTAGCTGTTATTTGTGTGCATGGGGACACCCGAGAGTATCCAGTGACTACAGTGTGTTTCGAGACCCCCAAAGGTACCCTCTCTCATCCAGTGGGGTTAGTATCTCAATTACCGCATGATGCCATTGTGGGAAGGGATTTTCCGAAGTTCTGGGAACTGTGGGATGATCCTGAGCCCCCCACTGGTGCCCCTATGTACCAGGAATGTGATAGCCAGAACTCCTCTGAGAGTGGTGAGGACTCTCCAGAATTTCCCTTGTCAGTATTGGCAGGGGAGACTCAAGAAACTGGAGAGGAGCCCACCTCCTCAGACGAAAACCTACCGTCTGTGGAGTTTTCTGATCTGGAGGTTCACAGGGAAAATTTTGCCACAGAACAGTTAAAAGACCCCGCCCTAATAAAGGCACGGGAAAACGTAGTGGAAATAGATGGCGAGTTAGTGAACCCAGATAATACCTGCACTTACCCATACTTCAGCGTAGAGAAGGACCTACTGTATCGGGTGGCAAAAAGGGCAGAAGAAACCGTTGAGCAGCTGGTGGTGCCCAAACCTTACAGGAAGTTGGTGTTGGAGTTGGCCCATGGGCACATTCTTGGAGGTCATCTGGGGACAGAGAAAACCCGAGAGAGGGTATTACAGAGATTCTATTGGCCTGGGGTGATGAAGGACATAGAAAATTATTGTTCCTCCTGCCCTGTGTGTCAGAGGTCGGCCCCGATGCCACATTTCCGTAGCCCGCTGGTCCCTCTACCCATCATTGAGGTCCCGTTTGAGAGAATCGCAATGGATTTGGTAGGTCCTATAATCAAGTCCGCTAGGGGGCACCAGTACATATTGGTTATAATGGACTATGCCACCCGTTATCCAGAAGCGATCCCTCTCAGAAATACCTTGGCCAAAACCATAGCCAAAGAGCTATCTCTTGTTTTTAGCCGGGTGGGTATTTGTAAAGAACTGCTTACGGACCAAGGTACACCCTTTATGTCCCGGGTTATGAAAGAGCTGTGTAAATTGTTCAAAGTGACGCAATTGCGTACATCTGTGTATCACCCCCAAACCGATGGGCTGGTTGAAAGATTCAACAAAACCCTAAAACAAATGTTGAAGAAAGTGGTGGATAGAGATGGAAAGGATTGGGACTGTCTACTTCCTTATTTGATGTTTGCTATTAGGGAGGTGCCCCAATCCTCTACGGGATTCTCCCCCTTTGAGTTACTGTATGGGAGACACCCAAGAGGGCTGTTGGATATTGCCAAGGAAACTTGGGAAAGTGAGAGTTCTCCCCACAGGAGTGTGATTGAGCATGTCGCCCTGATGCAAGATCGAATTGCACAGGTAATGCCCATCGTGAAGGAACATTTGGCCCAAGCGCAGTTGGCACAGCAGAGAGTGTACAACCGTGGAGCAAAGACCCGTACCTTTTCCCCGGGGGATAGGATATTGGTACTTGTCCCTACGGTTGAAAGTAAATTCCTTGCCAAATGGCAAGGCCCCTACGAGATAATGGAAAAAGTGAGCGAAGTGAATTACAAGGTCAGACAACCAGGAAGGCGAAAGCCCGAACAGATATATCACGTTAATCTGTTGAAAGCCTGGAGGGATAGAGAGTCCCTAGTCGCAGAAACTTGGTCACCAGCTCAAACTGGTTGCGTGATTCCGGAGGTTGGAATAGCAGCCACCTTGTCACAACCCCAACAACAGGAGGTTAAGGAGTTTGTGCTTCGCAACAAGGAGGTGTTCTCTGAGCTGCCGGGACAAACATCTGGGGTAGAGCATGATATTATTACCCCGCCCGGTGAAAGGGTGAAGTTAAAACCCTATCGGATCCCAGAGGCCCGACGGGAGGCAATACGGGAGGAAGTACAGAAAATGCTGAACTTAGGGGTGATAGAGGAGTCCCAAAGTGATTGGTCTAGTCCCATTGTGTTGGTGCCTAAACCGGATGGGAGCTGGCGATTTTGTAACGATTTTCGTCAGTTGAACAAAGTTACAAAATTTGACACCTACCCCATGCCACGTATAGATGAGTTGATCGACCGGCTGGGAACAGCCCGATACATGACGACTCTTGACCTCACAAAAGGGTATTGGCAAATTCCCCTGGCCAAGTCGGCCAAAGAGAAAACCGCATTTGTAACCCCAGACGGGGCGTTCCAATATAAGAGAATGCCGTTCGGGTTACAGAATGCGCCGGCCACATTCCAGCGGAAAATGGACCAGATGCTGAGGCCCCATCGGAAGTATGCTGCGGCTTACCTGGATGACGTAATTGTCCATAGCACAGATTGGGCCTCACATCTGCCAAAAGTGCAAGCAGTCCTGGACTCTGTTCGGGAAGCGGGGTTTACGGCTAACCCCAAGAAGTGTACCATTGGGCAGGAGGAGGCCAAATATCTTGGGTACACCATTGGCAGGGGAGTAATAAAACCCCAACTCAACAAAGTCGAGGCCATCCAGAGTTGGCCACGTCCCAACAGCAAGAAGCAGGTACGAGCCTTTCTGGGAATCGCGGGTTATTATCGGCGCTTCATTCCCCACTTTGCTTCTAAGGCTGTGCCCCTAACCAACCTGACGAAAGGGAAAGGGTCGGTCATGATTAAATGGACCCCCGAGGCTGAGGCAGCATTCCAATTCTTGAAACAAGCCTTATGTAGCCAGCCAGTGTTGTACTCACCCGACTTCTCTAAAGACTTTGTCGTACAAAGTGATGCGTCAGATGTGGGGTTAGGAGCAGTATTGTCCCAGGTCTGGAACGGGGAAGAGCACCCAGTCATTTACCTCAGCAGGAAGTTGAAGTCCCATGAGGTAAATTACGCCACGGTTGAAAAGGAGTGTTTAGCGGTGAAGTGGGCTCTAGATTCCCTTCGGTACTATCTGCTAGGTAGGCACTTTGACATGGTTACGGATCACACTCCGTTAAAGTGGATGGCTCAAAACAAGGAGACAAATAGAAGAGTGAATAGGTGGTTCCTGGCCCTACAGGAATTCAACTTCACAGTAAAGCATCGCCCTGGCGTTCAAATGGGGAATGTGGATGCTTTGTCTCGAGTACATGAATGCCTGATTGCTGGTGTTCCAACCCCAAGGTTAAAACAAGAGGGGGGGTATGTGACAGCAGGAAGGTAAAGTCACCTGGTTGCATCCAGGGGGGTAGATATATTTCTCCCAGATTCAGGCTTTATGCCGACTTATACAACTAGGGAGTTGATGAAGCCCAGCTGAGGCTAGTGGGCTCATGAATGACTCATACCTCTAGGGAGAGGGCTGGGCGTCATACAGACAGGGAGTTGATGAGGCCAGCTGAAGCTTGTCAGCTCATTTAGGCCTCTATAAGAACTCCCAGCTTCATTAGATGTTAGCTCATGCCTGGAACCAGACCTGTGTGGACTGTCTAGGGAGAGTGAACCCCTGTGCGGTGAGGCAAAGCCTGTGTGGCTATTTGTTTGGACTTTTACTAAACCAGGGACTTAGGGACTAGGACAGCACCAGGCTGATCCCAGTTGTTAGTTTAGGAAACCTGCATGTTTAGTCAGAGGTCAAACTGACCAGGATTTATTTTGTTTGTTTCTTTTTGGCTTTGCTGTGTTTTTGTCACTGTACATAGAGAAATAAACCGCACCTTTTGATTTTGAAAACCACAACCTCCGTCTGCTGGCCCTGTTTTTGTGTGGGGAGCCCAACCAGGGGGTCACACACACCCGCTACCGAGTTAACCCCCTCACACTACCTATAGTTTTCTGTCCCTAGAAAAAATGTTTTTTTAAAGACGGTTGATGATCAATGCTTTAGCACACTATAGCACAAGGAGAATTTCCCTCACTGTCCTTCCCTGTCCCTAGAAACAAGGATTATCACAGTGAAAGAAACTGACACTCTTCCTACCTATAGTTTTCTGTCCCTAGAAAAAATGTTTTTTAAAGACGGTTGATGATCAATGCTTTAGCACACTATAGCACAAGGAGAATTTCCCTCACTGTCCTTCCCTGTCCCTAGAAACAAGGATTATCACAGTGAAAGAAACTGACACTCTTCCTACCTATAGTTTTCTGTCCCTAGAAAAAATGTTTTTTTAAAGATGGTTGATGATCAATGCTTTAGCACACTATAGCACAAGGAGAATTTCCCTCACTGTCCTTCCCTGTCCCTAGAAACAAGGATTATCACAGTAAAACACACTGACACTCTTCCTACCTATAGTTTTCTGTCCCTAGAAAAAATGTTTTTTTAAAGACGGTTGATGATCAATGCTTTAGCACACTATAGCACAAGGAGAATTTCCCTCACTGTCCTTCCCTGTCCCTAGAAACAAGGATTATCACAGTGAAAGAAACTGACACTCTTCCTACCTATAGTTTTCTGTCCCTAGAAAAAATGTTTTTTTAAAGACGGTTGATGATCAATGCTTTAGCACACTATAGCACAAGGAGAATTTCCCTCACTGTCCTTCCCTGTCCCTAGAAACAAGGATTATCACAGTGAAAGAAACTGACACTCTTCCTACCTTTAGTTTTCTGTCCCTAGAAAAAATGTTTTTTTAAAGACGGTTGATGATCAATGCTTTAGCACACTATAGCACAAGGAGAATTTCCCTCACTGTCCTTCCCTGTCCCTAGAAACAAGGATTATCACAGTAAAACACACTGACACTCTCCCTACCTATAGTTTTCTGTCCCTAGAAAAAATGTTTTTTTAAAGATGGTTGATGATCAATGCTTTAGCACACTATAGCACAAGGAGAATTTCCCTCACTGTCCTTCCCTGTCCCTAGAAACAAGGATTATCACAGTGAAAGAAACTGACACTCTCCCTAC
This sequence comes from Rana muscosa, assembly GCA_029206835.1. Taxonomy (NCBI): domain Eukaryota; kingdom Metazoa; phylum Chordata; class Amphibia; order Anura; family Ranidae; genus Rana; species Rana muscosa. Next base: position 1,290,349,783 of record CM055116.1, on the reverse strand, counting down.
CTATAGTTTTCTGTCCCTAGAAAAAATGTTTTTTTAAAGATGGTTGATGATCAATGCTTTAGCACACTATAGCACAAGGAGAATTTCCCTCACTGTCCTTCCCTGTCCCTAGAAACAAGGATTATCACAGTGAAAGAAACTGACACTCTCCCTACCTATAGTTTTCTGTCCCTAGAAAAAATGTTTTTTTTAAAGATGGTTGATGATCAATGCTTTAGCACACTATAGCACAAGGAGAATTTCCCTCACTGTCCTTCCCTGTCCCTAGAAACAAGGATTATCACAGTGAAAGAAACTGACACTCTTCCTACCTATAGTTTTCTGTCCCTAGAAAAAATGTTTTTTTAAAGATGGTTGATGATCAATGCTTTAGCACACTATAGCACAAGGAGAATTTCCCTCACTGTCCTTCCCTGTCCCTAGAAACAAGGATTTGCACAGTAAAACACACTGACACTCTCCCTACCTATCCTTCTCTTTCCCTAAATTAAAGGAATCCAGGTTAAGCAAGAAAAAAAAATGTCACTGTCCCTGCCTATGCTTCTCTTTCCCTGCTCCGGAACACACTACACTAGGCCGCCGTGCTGGCGGCCTTTTATAGTGTGGGGCGTGTACTAAACACCCTCAGCAATAATTGGCCACAGGCATCCTGCCTGTGGCCAATCATTGCTCTCCTCGCTGCCGGCGCTGTGATTGGCCAAGCATGCGGGGTCACAGTGCATGCTTGGCCAATCACAGCGCCTGGATGACACTGCGATGGCGTAGTGCATTGTGGGCCATTCGCGTCACTCGAATTAGGCGCGAACGGCCCAAATCGTTCGATCTTCGTCGAACGATCGAACAGCCGATGTTCGAGTCGAACGTATGTTCGACTCAAACACCGAGCTCAACCCTATTTGGATGTTATGACATCACTCATGGTTATTGTGGGTCATTCTGGGACTTCACAGTTTTGGGGAGAATGTTTTAGGGAAGAGTCACTAATATCTTCTGATGACCTTTAGCATTACCTCTGCTGTCTTGTGCTGGGTACAAAAAGTGAGACAACTATTTTCCATATTTTATATGATAGTTCTGATTAAAATTACACTTCTTACCTGACTGAGCTCTGTGTTCATCCTCCCAACGTTGTGTAACAAAACTGGAAACTCAGCATAGCTGGTTAGCAACAAGAAAGCTGAGTATCTCTTGTAGGTCATCCTTCTGATATGTTTAGTCTTTTTATGGCAGTGTCTGCCGAAATATGAGGGTCACCAAGATGTTTCTGACAGCAGATACACCTTTCCATCAATGCTGGCCAATTTTTTATTACATTTCTTTCCCCAAGGACACTTGAGCAAAAAAATGTGTTTTTTGACCACCAGTTACTGAGCTGGCCCCTGCAGATAACTTAACTATTGGATATATCCCGCCACTTATTTATCTATTTCTATATGTCTTGATTTTTCCATTTTGTTTTTGTACTTGTTAAAGTTATACCATTGCATGGTTTTCTGTTTATAAATAGATTGCTGGCTTTCCTTATTTAAATCCTTTAAATCCATACATATATGTTGTTGTGTTCAAGCTCTATATTTAGTGGCCGAACCTTATTCCTGAGTCATAGAGATATAGATGGGGAGGTCTATTGAGTATTTCATATTTATGGATATATAACGGAGGATAACAGTTCTCATATTTGACACATTTTTATGGTTTCTTTTTAAAGATAAATTGTCTGCCTAATAATGTAATAAAAACATTGTTTGTTTCCTCTCCAGGACACTATGGCCTCTGTTGCTCATGGTGTGGAACGTCTTCTGGACAGAATGGTCTCCTTCTCCTTACAAGGACTACAGAAGGTAGACATACAGGAACACTTCCTCATTGTGAAGGAACTTGGAAAAGGTGGTTTTGGAAAAATATTCTCGGCACACAACAGGAACACAGGTAATTAATCTAATCACCATTTCAATGTTTTCTACAAATATGTATGTATATATAAGTAAATTTGATCTGTAAGATATAGACTTTTCAAAAGAGGTCACTAATTGTAGAATTACTCTAAAGTAAAAGGGGCGGTAAAGTAAATATTTACATCTCTATAAATATAAAATGTAGAAAAACTTCAATACATATTGGTAAGATTATTTTGGGAACTATGTCTGATTCTTGGGAGCAGTTTTGCAAATCTCAAAATGTCTTGATTGGTACATATCTGTCTGAAGGAGTGAACAGATATCCAATTAATTAAAGGAATAGGTGAGGGACAGTCAGGCTGGAGAGGATTTGATGCTAAAAATGCTGGTTGTCCTCTAGCGAGCTGTCTTCTGGTATGGCTGAGGTTTAACATTAAATGAAGCATAATACATTCTCAATCTAGGAGTAACAGTGAAACATACAGAAAATACCAGCTTAATATTTCCAATTTTCGATCTAATGTTAAACTTCTTCTTTTTTTTTGTTGCACAGGTCAAAGAATGGCATTGAAGGTCATTGATAAAAACAGAAGCAGTCAGCGGTCTTTCCTCCGGGAGTTCAGTATTTCATTTTTACTTTCAGTTCATCCCAACATCATTGAATGCTGTGGCCCCGCCTTCACCACCACCGACCACTTTGTATTTGCCCAAGAACTGGCACCTCTTGGCGATCTGCTCTCCATGATTATACCAAATGTAAGTACAATTCGATACTGTATAAGTACAAATATATATATATATATAAATTTTTAGGTTTGCATAGAGTTAAGAAGAGTTAAAACTCCTGTCAATTTATTTTATGCTGTCTGTATCATTTTGGAAAGATTTCCTATCACTTTCTCTCCCAGAGATGCAACAGGAAGTGAGAGGAAACTCTTAGCTTACGTTAGTAGAGATGTCCATGTTGAAAGATTTACCTGAACCTATTGTTCTTAACGATTTTTACTTGTTCTGAGCACCTACATACCTACATACATACATACATACATACATATGGAAAACGAATACATATACACATGCATTTTTTGTTTTTTATCTGATTTGTGCAATAGGTCTAATTGTTGATGCTGGCTGCTTTATTGTACCACTAGTTTTGCAACTTTTTTTCCCACTTTTATATACATACATATGGCAAAAGAATACATATATACTGTACATATGGCTATACATATAATTTTATTGTTTCTGGGTAAATATTTTGAATTTCTTGCTTCTGAATATGTATTCATATTTTCTTCTTATATTATACAGTACTGTATTTAACATCTTTTGTACCTTGGTTATTTTTATTAATTTAATTTTCTTTTTTTTTTAGGTTGGAATTCCAGAAGATGCAGTAAAAAGATTTGCTGTGCAGATCTCAAGTGCTCTTGAATTCATGGCAGCAAAAGGACTGGTACACATGGATGTGAAGCCAAATAATGTTTTAGTTTTTGACCAGGACTGCCACTCCATCAAGCTCACAGACTTTGGCCTTACTAAGGTAAAAGGAACAGTGATTAGAGGAAAGTGTGGCACCATGTCCTTTATGGCTCAAGAAATGTGCAAAGCTGACATTTCAGATGGCCTGGTTGTGCATAGCAGCCTTGATGTTTGGTGGTTTGGAGTGGTCATCTATTGCCTACTTACAGGGGAGCTTCCATGGGAGCATGCCATTCCCGATGACGTCAAATATAAACATTTTGTTGAATGGCAAAGCAGTTTCCAAATGCACAAATTTCCTGAAGCATTGACCAAGGTTGGCTCTGGGATTTGGTGGATGTTGGGTGATCTTTTGGCCATTGACTATACTAAAAGATGTCAACCTTCGGAAGTACTTAAGTACCTGAGTGAAAGCTGGAAAGCAGAAATCACAAGACAAGGTGATGAGGATCCCATAGAAAAAAGTTCTTCTGTGCAATCTCATGAACCCCTGTGTGAGGCTTCCCATCTGAGCACCTCACAAGACAGTGACACAACTTTCAGGTCCACGTCTGGCTGTTTGGTTATAGACACTTCTGTATCCGAATCTGAGATTACTCCAGAGCCACAGAAGGACAACATGGCAGAGGCTCCAATCATGTTCGATGATGAGTTCTCTTTACATGTTGGTGCAGAAGTAAATATCAGTTAAACGAAAATTGGAAGGTGATGGAGCACCTGAAAGAACATCACGTATGGTCAGTAGGGATGAGCTCGATGTTCGGGTTGAACATCGGGTGTTCGCCGGTTCGTCGAAAAACAAACATTATGGGGCTAGAGAAAGAAGAGGGCAATGGGTATGCTCAGTACCCTGGGATTTTCAAATACGGTGCTAAGTAGAGATTGACAACAAGATCAAATCTTAAAAGTTTTTTTCATTTTATTAACATGAGAAAGACACAAAATATACACAAAATAAAATAACCATCCTTGAAGACGTGTAACTCAATAATCAAGGTGCAATTTGCTAGGTCGCCACTCTACTAGTTTCGCTAAAATAGCTTCCTCAGGAGTGATTGTGACAGTAGCAGAATTATACTGAAAGCACAGAATACATGTGGTTAGCACAGAGGATGGTTAAGGATTAATGTAGCATCAACATATAACATTATTTAAATTAACTCGCGGAAATTAACGCATCAATATTGACATGATAATAGGGAAAAATATAAATAAACAAATAAATAAACATGCATAGTTGATCAGGACCCATGCTGAACACCAAACATACATATGTGTACATATGCACTCACCAGTTTGCAATGAAACTCATCTAATATAAATGGAAGGGAGGGTTCTCTCAAAGCCACACAGTTCAAACAAGACAGCAATGTTCCATTGCTCCACTCAACCAACTAGCAGAGTCCAGTGGCCCACCTATTAGTATACGCAACCATAGGGGTATATTAGGCAGCATAAAATGGATACCTATAAACGGTAAGTAAAATGTGTTATAAGTACCAAGGCTGCACAAACACATTCTAATGTGTAATACTTAAAATAGTAACCTCTTACCTTTATAGAATAAGTATACCAATAAATTGTCGGTAGGTATCTGGCATCAATATTGCTCATAGGGGTGCTGAGGCTAAGAGGAATAAATGAGCCAGCGGGAGTGCACATCAACCCAAAAGGGGAGATAAGATGCATTGGAAGATATCTGTCAGCTATTAAAGCAAAAACAGAACATGTATATCAGAATGGAGGAAGAAACATAGATCAAAAGGTCTAGTGACAAAGCATCCATGAAGTGCCTTACCTGGATGAGTAAGCATACAGCATAGTCCGGCTGGAAGGAGTACAACCAGCCCCTTGATGTGGGGAAGAATCCTGGCAGAAAGTGAGCGGTACAAACCGCGCTTCATATACCCCCACTGCGGCGGCGTCTGACCTCATCGCCGTGGTGTGGACGTCTGCTAGGAGGTCCATGTAAGACGCACGCGCCGTCCAATGGTTAGGACTGGTGCGTGCGTCAGTGAAGCAGCCAACCGGCGTGGCTCATCACACGTCAGAAGACGTGTGTGTTGAAGCCCTCCATGCTGCTGAAGTCAGCCGCGCCATCTTGAAAAAGGGAAAAGCCACACTATTACATATGAAAAGTGGGAAAATGGTTGGTAGCACAAAAGGGATGGAAAAATGGATGGAAATTCGAGGCTGACTGAAACAAGGACCTACCAATAAAGGGCGACCTAAGTAAACATAAGATTGGCAAAAAATATGAAATATACAAGGGCGCCCCGGGCGTCCGTATGGTTGCACTAAGGTGCGCCAAAGGATAAACTGGCAAGGGAGAAGTGCTGCATGGAGTTAGCTGAATTATATCAACACACAAAAATGTGTATTAATATGTTTGAACAATCATAAAAATATGTTGATTGATAGAGAAATTCAATCTCCAATAATTTCGATTAATTAAAAAATCGCAGAGAGATAAAATGCTGTTTATGTAACATAGCCAGAGTTGAATAAAAGGCATAGAAAAAAAGACAAACTGGTGAGATTGGAGGAGCAAATAATGGGCCATGAGCATCACAATAGAAAAACAGTTTGTTGTCTATGATGCCACCGACGCTGTGGCTACTATCAGTTAGGAATAAATACATCAACAAATTTCATATACAGAAACGAACATGTATAAATAAAAACAATGTATTCATAGTGAGGCCACAGACATCCTGCGGCTACTGTTCAATAAGAAGTAAATACGTCAAAATTCATATAAATTGTAAATAATGAAACAAATATATGAAGGTATCCAACAAATACTGGGGGTAAATCAAATAAACAAACAAACACACACAAAGAAAAGGGAAAGAGGAAAAAGGAAGGATGGGGGCCCTATAAAAAGGGCTTAAAACTGAATGCATCATTCAGACCAGGGTACCTAAGGGCAGAGAGCCTGTGGATCCACCTGGCCTCTTTTTGGAGCAGGATCCTGTCATAGTTCCCCCCTCTATCTCCCGGGGGGACATGTTCCAAAGCAGAGAAGTGCATTACTGTACTGTCAAATTTATGGAAAAGGCCCACATGACGACTAATGGGAGTTTCCATTTTTTTATTTTTGATCAAAAAGACGTGGTCTCTTATGCGATGGAAAAATGGTCGTTTGGTCTTCCCAATATAAAAGGCATCACATTGGCACTGCATGAGATATACTATGCCGATGGAATCACATGTAACAGAGAATGAGGGTTTATGTACCTGTCCATTGGGAAGAATGACAGTGGATGATGAATGCACATATCTGCAAAACTTGCATTTGTGACAGGGCCTGGTGCCCCTAAAGGGGATGGTATTGGATGATGATGAAGAAAATTACTGTGGACCAGGGTATGCCTCAGAGATCTGGCTCTCCTATAAGTAATTTCAGGATAGGGTTTAATCCACTTGGAAATTTGTTCGTCATTTGTTAGTAGGTGCCAGTGTTTTTGTAAAATATGGCGGACTTCTCGATGTTGATTTGAGTATTTGGTTATTAGACGTATTCCTGGGTCAGGTTTAGCTCTCTTGGGGCCATGTAAAAGGGCCTTTCTATCCTGTTTTTTAGTTCTTGCATATGCTTTTTTGAGGCTTTTGTTACTATAGCCTCGTTCTAGGAAACGTGCTCTGAGTAGTCTAGCCTCCGATTCAAAATCTTGTTGATTACTACAATTCCGGCGTAATCTGAGGTATTGCCCGTAAGGCACACTGGAAATTAAAGATTTTGGGTGTGCACTTCCTGCGTGTAGCAGGAAGTTTCCTGCCGAAGATTTGCGGTATAGAGAAGTACTAATAGTGCCATCACTGTTGGCACTAACTTTTAGATCAAGGAAAGTCAAGTCTGTTTGACTTGTTTCGAAGGTAAACTTCAAATTGAAACTGTTAATCTTAAGGCGGTTTAGGAAGGTAGTGAGGGCGTCCCTGGGACCGGTCCATACAAAAAAAATGTCATCAATAAATCGTCGCCATAATGGAATGAATTCCAGAGAGTCCTGAAGGTCTTCTCTGAAAAAAAGTTGTCTCTCCCACCCCCCCAGATACAGGTTGGCATAGGAGGGGGCGCACTTGGTCCCCATTGCCACCCCCTGTATCTGGAGGTAGTGGGAGTCTCTGAACAAAAAAATATTGTTGGTTAAAATAAACTCCAATAGACTAAGGATGAAGTTTATATAGGTCCGAGGGATGCTCCTGTCCTCGACGATGAAGCCCTCCACGGCCCGCAAGCCAAGGTGATGTGGTATGGAGTTGTAAAGGGCCTCAACATCGAGCGCCACCAACCATGATCCCCTGGGCAAGGAGAGCCCATCCAGAGCCCTGAGGAGGTCAGTAGTATCCTGAAGATATGATACCAATCCTTCAACATGTGGTCGCAAAAAGTCATCGACCAATTGACTGGCGGTTTCCGTCAGTGAACCATTCCCGGAGACGATGGGACGTCCCGGAGGGGAAGATAGACTCTTATGAACTTTAGGTAATGCATAGAGAGTTGGAGTTCTGGGGTTAGTGATGTTGAGAAACTCCCAGGTTTTTTTTGTAATTAAACCATCGTGGTAGGCATTACCAATCAGGTGTTTATAACGTGTATTAGTTAAATCAAGATGAGTGTTAGACACCTTGCGGTACCATTCTTTGTTGGTCAATAAGTTCATGACCATCTGTTCATAGTCACGAAGGTTCATGACCACCAAGTTGCCCCCCTTGTCAGAGGGCTTGATAATGATGTCCTTATTGAGCTGTAGAGATCGCAATGCGTCAAGTTGGGAATCACTTAGGTTGGATTCAGCCTTTAATTTCCAATTGGATTGGTTTATTTCCTGGGTTACCTGTTTAGTAAAAGCCCAGATGTTGGGATTTCCCTGCAATAATGGGAACAGATTGGATTTAGGCCTGTATTCTCTCTGAATTGATTTAATTACTGGAGGATCCGAGGAAGGTGGGGTTGAGGAGGGAAGCAGAGTCGCCAGTTCCCCCTCTAGGGCAGCTGCCTCATCGAGGTCCGTGGAGTCAATGCCTCCCTCCTCCCACAGCTCCATCAGATCCTCCAGGGCCTTGATGTCCTCAATACTCATCTCTTGCCAGAGAGGGTTGCCTGGAATGGTGGTCTCAGGCACATTCCTTGGTTTATCATAGAGAACTCGGAATAACAATTTCCTTGAAAATAAATTTAAATCTTTGATAAGTTCGAACTTATCAATTTGTTTGGTGGGACAGAAAGTAAGACCAAGCTTCAGAATTGAAATCTGGTCTGGAGTCAAAAGATGTGATGAAAGATTTATTATCTCAAGTTCGGTTTGGGAAGTTTTTGACTCAACACTGGATCTGTATTTGGCTGCTTTCTTGGGTCTGGTGCCAGTGATGGGAGTGATTGGGCCAGACGAAAATCCGCCTGATTGGAAAAGCCTGAATAGGATGGATTGCTTACCTGTGCCTGAAGTGAGGGAGAGACGACCGAGGTGGAGATAAAAGTGCTAGGTTGATGATCAGGGAGTGCCAATGCAGTGATCGAAGAGTTCTTGGCTGAAGTTGCCCTGGTGGTGATGGGTGCCCGAGAAGAGGTAGTGCGTTGGGAAGGGGTGGGTTTAGCGGTCGCCTTACCGTTGCGTGCTTTAAAAAAGCCATGAGTTTTGAGTGAGGGAGGTGGATCTGGTGCCTGTGTGGAAGAGAAAGAGGAAGCAGAGGAATCAGATTCACTGGGGTCATGAAAGGATTCATTGGGTTGACGTTTTGTATTATTGACTCGTCTGCGATTTTTGAAGCCGGTGCCCCAATTATAGGCCTGGGTGTTGTCATAGGCCGTCTGAAATAAAAATAGTGCAGCGCAACAAAAACTATGTGGAATACATGTCATAAACACATATCAAAATCCATAAATCAATAACATAAAGTCCATAGGTGCTTGTGAACCAGCAATAATAATATCATGCAAAGTGGATATAAAAGTGTCCAGAGATCCCTCCACCACAATAGGATTGGCCTCTCACCTCACAACTTCGACCTAACTAGAGGTCACACAGCTTGTACTCAAAAGAGTAAATGAGAATCACATGGGAAAACTCCGATCAAACAGTGGTCTCATATAGCAGGATATCAGGCTGGAAACTCCATCATATAGGAAGACAAGAATAAAGAACGATCTAGTGCTCTCTGTATAGACTGTTTAATGTATTAAAATATACAACTCATAAAATGTTACTCACAAATAAGGCACTCAGACGCGAGTGTCAGCGTTCAAAGCATATGGATAGAGCGGCGTGGTAACACAGACTGTGGTGATGACCGCGAATGACGTCTAGCGTGGCTCCTCCCCCCGTACGCGTTACGTCCAGTAGGCGGGACTTCCTCAGCGTGGGGTTGGATGACACACAGACGTCTCGCAACACAGCAACTAAAATAGTGTCATGGTAACCATCCTGCAGCGAATCAACCTCCCAGTAAGAGTCAGCCAATCCAGGCTGATCTCACATGCCACAATATTTGGCTGGCCAGGGGAGCCGTCTACCGCAGACAGGATAACCAAAAAGATAAAAGTTTAAAATATCAAAAAAAAAGGAACAAAGAGCTCCAAAAAATTAAGATATATAAAACTTTAAATCTAGGTGCAAATATAAAGGGGAAAGGACATAGAAAATATATCACTGTCCTAACATAGCCAACCCAAATTGCACAACACATGTTCTTAAAGGGAAACACACCCATAATAAAATTCCAAAAAGGTGATAACACCTAGTAATAAAAATGAAAATTATAAATAAATTATTAATAAATAAAGACGTCATACACGGTCATCACGAAAATCTGCAACAGCCATATACATCATAAAATAATCAAAAATCTATAGAAATAAAATTCAATATAACATACAAAAACAGAAAAAATTATATATATCATAAAAGCATTATCTGTTAGAAATAAAACAATTAAGATCGAAGTCTACATTTAAACCTGCAGGTGACATTACTTTGGTTTCAAAAATCCAGAAAGATTCCCTGCGACTAAGTTGTCGAATGTAATGTCCACCTCTCCAATGTCTCTGTACTTTTTCCACCCCCCAAAACTTCAAACATTTGGGATCACGTTGATGGAAATTTCTAAAATGCCTGGATACACTATGTGTCTTGACTCCTCTTTTTATATTACTAATGTGTTCGCCCACTCTGACATGTAGTGCTCGTGAGGTAAGTCCTACATACTGTAAACCGCAATCACACTCAAGCATGTATACAACACCCTCCGTTGTACACGTAATTAATTGCTTGATCTGATATTGAGTGTGCGTAACAGATGCAGTAAAATCTTTCAGTTTTTTCAGATTATTTTTAGCATGCCTGCAAGTCGCACAGCGACCACAGGCATAAAAACCTGACAGGAAGCTAAAAAGCTTAGTACCAGCTACAATAGGTGGATCTAACACCCCAGGGGCAAGGCTATCGCGGAGAGAGGGCGCCTTACGGTAAACAAATTGGGGACGGTCAGGGAGTACCGAGCCCAAAATGCGGTCATATTTTAAAATAGGCCAGTGTTTGGCAACTATTTTTTCAAATTTTTTATATTGAATGCTAAAGTCCATTACTATCTTGAAATTATTAACATTCACATCAGTAGAAGGACTATTAGGCCTATCTGCAACAATAGTACTTCGATCCATACCTCTTACTCTCTCTATTTCGGTAGTAATCATAGAGTGAGTATACCCTTTTTGCTTAAACCGAGAGGCTAAGATCTGAGATTGTAAGAGAAAATCCCCTTCAGAGGTGCAATTACGGCGGAGTCTAACAAATTGCCCTCTAGGGATATTACACAGCCATAACCTATGATGACAACTCATCAGGGGTATATAGCCATTTCTATCAGTAGCCTTAAAATGATTCCTAGTGCGGAGACAGTTGTCCTTTTTGAAAATTTCCAAATCAAGGAAAGTAATTTTATTGTGATCAAGCGTCCAGGTAAGCTTAATATTTCTATCATTATTATTGAGTTTATTCATAAAAAGTTGAAGACTAAGCATATCACCCTCCCAGATCATTATGAGGTCATCAATATACCTTTTATAGCACCGCAATTGTGGTGGGCGATCACGAAAGACCACCTCAGCCTCCCAGTGGGCCATAAAATAATCTGAAAAAACGGAAAGATTTTACTGCATCTGTTACGCACACTCAATATCAGATCAAGCAATTAATTACGTGTACAACGGAGGGTGTTGTATACATGCTTGAGTGTGATTGCGGTTTACAGTATGTAGGACGTACCTCACGAGCACTACATGTCAGAGTGGGCGAACACATTAGTAATATAAAAAGAGGAGTCAAGACACATAGTGTATCCAGGCATTTTAGAAATTTCCATCAACGTGATCCCAAATGTTTGAAGTTTTGGGGGGTGGAAAAAGTACAGAGACATTGGAGAGGTGGACATTACATTCGACAACTTAGTCGCAGGGAATCTTTCTGGATTTTTGAAACCAAAGTAATGTCACCTGCAGGTTTAAATGTAGACTTCGATCTTAATTGTTTTATTTCTAACAGATAATGCTTTTATGATATATATAATTTTTTCTGTTTTTGTATGTTATATTGAATTTTATTTCTATAGATTTTTGATTATTTTATGATGTATATGGCTGTTGCAGATTTTCGTGATGACCGTGTATGACGTCTTTATTTATTAATAATTTATTTATAATTTTCATTTTTATTACTAGGTGTTATCACCTTTTTGGAATTTTATTATGGGTGTGTTTCCCTTTAAGAACATGTGTTGTGCAATTTGGGTTGGCTATGTTAGGACAGTGATATATTTTCTATGTCCTTTCCCCTTTATATTTGCACCTAGATTTAAAGTTTTATATATGTTAATTTTTTGGAGCTCTTTGTTCCTTTTTTTTGATATTTTAAACTTTTATCTTTTTGGTTATCCTGTCTGCGGTAGACGGCTCCCCTGGCCAGCCAAATATTGTGGCATGTGAGATCAGCCTGGATTGGCTGACTCTTACTGGGAGGTTGATTCGCTGCAGGATGGTTACCATGACACTATTTTAGTTGCTGTGTTGCGAGACGTCTGTGTGTCATCCAACCCCACGCTGAGGAAGTCCCGCCTACTGGACGTAACGCGTACGGGGGGAGGAGCCACGCTAGACGTCATTCGCGGTCATCACCACAGTCTGTGTTACCACGCCGCTCTATCCATATGCTTTGAACGCTGACACTCGCGTCTGAGTGCCTTATTTGTGAGTAACATTTTATGAGTTGTATATTTTAATACATTAAACAGTCTATACAGAGAGAACTAGATCGTTCTTTATTCTTGTCTTCCTATATGATGGAGTTTCCAGCCTGATATCCTGCTATATGAGACCACTGTTTGATCTGAGTTTTCCCATGTGATTCTCATTTACTCTTTTGAGTACAAGCTGTGTGACCTCTAGTTAGGTCGAAGTTGTGAGGTGAGAGGCCAATCCTATTGTGGTTGGGGGATCTCTGGACACTTTTATATCCACTTTGCATGATATTATTATTGCTGGTTCACAAGCACCTATGGACTTTATGTTATTGATTTATGGATTTTGATATGTGTTTATGACATGTATTCCACATAGTTTTTGTTGCGCTGCACTATTTTTATTTCAGATTGTTTTTGAGGGATTTTTATGAGTATACCTTGAGTGCTGGCTTGCAACTTTTAGTATTTCCTTACAATTTTTTCAGCGCTGAATATTTTTTCTTTTTACTGTTGTCATAGGCCAACTTGTCTCTGACAAATTTTTTTTCTTTACAATTTATATGAATTTTGACGTATTTACTTCTTATTGAACAGTAGCCGCAGGATGTCTGTGGCCTCACTATGAATACATTGTTTTTATTTATACATGTTCGTTTCTGTATATGAAATTTGTTGATGTATTTATTCCTAACTGATAGTAGCCACAGCGTCGGTGGCATCATAGACAACAAACTGTTTTTCTATTGTGATGCCCATGGCCCATTATTTGCTCCTCCAATCTCACCAGTTTGCCTTTTTTTCTATGCCTTTTATTCAACTCTGGCTATGTTACATAAACAGCATTTTATCTCTCTGCGATTTTTTAATTAATCGAAATTATTGGAGATTGAATTTCTCTATCAATCAACATATTTTTATGATTGTTCAAACATATTAATACACATTTTTGTGTGTTGATATAATTCAGCTAACTCCATGCAGCACTTCTCCCTTGCCAGTTTATCATTTGGCGCACCTTAGTGCAACCATACGGATGCCCGGGGCGCCTTTGTATATTTCATTTGTTTTGCCAATCTTATGTTTACTTAGGTCACCCTTTATTGGTAGGTCCTTGTTTCAGTCTGCCTCGAATTTCCATCCATTTTTCCATCCCTTTTGTGCTACCAACCATTTTCCCACTTTTCATATGTAATAGTGTGGCTTTTCCCTTTTTCAAGATGGCGCGGCTGACTTCAGAAGCACGGAGGGCTTCAACACACACGTCTTCTGACGTGTGATGAGCCACGCCGGTTGGCTGCTTCACTGACGCACGCACCAGTCCTAACCATTGGACGGCGCGTGCCTCTTACATGGACCTCCTAGCAGACGTCCGCACCACGGCGATGAGGTCAGACGCCGCCGCGGTGGGGGTATATGAAGCGCGGTTTGTACCGCTCACTTTCTGCCAGGATTCTTCCCCACATCAAGGGGCTGGTTGTACTCCTTCCAGCCGGACTATGCTGTATGCTTACTCATCCAGGTAAGGCACTTCATGGATGCTTTGTCACTAGACCTTTTGATCTATGTTTCTTCCTCCATTCTGATATACATGTTCTGTTTTTGCTTTAATAGCTGACAGATATCTTCCAATGCATCTTATCTCCCCTTTTGGGTTGATGTGCACTCCCGCTGGCTCATTTATTCCTCTTAGCCTCAGCACCCCTATGAGCAATATTGATGCCAGATACCTACCGACAATTTATTGGCATACTTATTCTATAAAGGTAAGAGGTTACTATTTTAAGTATTACACATTAGAATGTGTTTGTGCAGCCTTGGCACTTATAACACATTTTACTTACCGTTTATAGGTATCCATTTTATGCTGCCTAATATACCCCTATGGTTGCGTATACTAATAGGTGGGCCACTGGACTCTGCTAGTTGGTTGAGTCGAGCAATGGAACATTGCTGTCTTGTTTGAACTGTGTGGCTTTGAGAGAACCCTCCCTTCCATTTATATTAGATGAGTTTTATTGCAAACTGGTGAGTGCATATGTACACATATGTATGTTTGGTGTTCAGCATGGGTCCTGATCAACTATGCATGTTTATTTATTTGTTTATTTATATTTTTCCCTATTATCATGTCAATATTGATGCGTTAATTTCCGCGAGTTAATTTAAATAATGTTATATGTTGATGCTACATTAATCCTTAACCATCCTCTGTGCTAACCACATGTATTCTGTGCTTTCAGTATAATTCTGCTACTGTCACAATCACTCCTGAGGAAGCTATTTTAGCGAAACTAGTAGAGTGGCGACCTAGCAAATTGCACCTTGATTATTGAGTTACACGTCTTCAAGGATGGTTATTTTATTTTGTGTATATTTTGTGTCTTTCTCATTTTAATAAAATGAAAAAACCTTTTAAGATTTGATCTTGTTGTCAATCTCTACTTAGCACCGTATTTGAAAATCCCAGGGTACTGAGCATACCCATTGCCCTCTTCTTTCTCTAATTTCAAATTACATGGGATGTGGTGCTACAAGATTTGACCAAAAGTGCCCCCACTTTCCTACATTATTAAACATTATGGGGCGTTCGCAGCAAATTCCAGCGGTGCTGAATGCCTCATAATGCACTGCGAGATTACAGTGCATTGCTGTATGCTTGCTGCATGCTGCATGCTTTGGCCAATCCCAGCGCCCTCTGCTAAGAGAGCCATAATTGGCCAAAGGCAGGGTGCCTTTGGCCAATCGTGGCTCAGGGGGACTAAGTCTATGCCCCAGACTATATAAGGCTACCTGCACGTCGGCCCTATGTAGTGTGTTGTTGGCGTGGACGTAGAGAGTGTGATTTAGATTGAGCAGGCAGGTTATTCAGCTAGCTCAGCTTGTGTATGTGTGTGTGTGTGTGTGTGTGTGTGTGTATGTAT
Source organism: Rana muscosa (assembly GCA_029206835.1). Taxonomy (NCBI): domain Eukaryota; kingdom Metazoa; phylum Chordata; class Amphibia; order Anura; family Ranidae; genus Rana; species Rana muscosa. The sequence goes on along the minus strand of CM055116.1, from coordinate 1,290,334,245 downwards.
GTATGTATGTATGTATATATATATATATATATGTATTGTGAGGGGGTTAACTCGGTAGCGGGTGTGTGTGACCCCCTGGTTGGGCTCCCCACACAAAAACAGGGCCAGCAGACGGAGGTTGTGGTTTTCAAAATCAAAAGGTGCGGTTTATTTCTCTATGTACAGTGACAAAAACACAGCAAAGCCAAAAAGAAACATAAACAAAATAAATCCTGGTCAGTTTGACCTCTGACTAAACATGCAGGTTTCCTAAACTAACAACTGGGATCAGCCTGGTGCTGTCCTAGTCCCTAAGTCCCTGGTTTAGTAAAAGTCCAAACAAATAGCCACACAGGCTTTGCCTCACCGCACAGGGGTTCACTCTCCCTAGACAGTCCACACAGGTCTGGTTCCAGGCATGAGCTAACATCTAATGAAGCTGGGAGTTCTTATAGAGGCCTAAATGAGCTGACAAGCTTCAGCTGGCCTCATCAACTCCCTGTCTGTACGACGCCCCACACTCTCCCTAGAGGTATGAGTCATCCATGAGCCTACTAGCCTCAGCTGGGCTTATACAACTCTCTACCCTAGTTGTATAAGTCAGCATAAAGCCTGAATCTGGGAGAAATATATCTACCCCCCTGGATGCAACCAGGTGACTTTACCTTCCTGCTGTCACATACCCCCCCCTCTTGTTTTAACCTTGGGGTTGGAACACCAGCAATCAGGCATTCATGTACTCGAGACAAAGCATCCACATTCCCCATTTGAACGCCAGGGCGATGCTTTACTGTGAAGTTGAATTCCTGTAGGGCCAGGAACCACCTATTCACTCTTCTATTTGTCTCCTTGTTTTGAGCCATCCACTTTAACGGAGCGTGATCCGTAACCATGTCAAAGTGCCTACCTAGCAGATAGTACCGAAGGGAATCTAGAGCCCACTTCACCGCTAAACACTCCTTTTCAACCGTGGCGTAATTTACCTCATGGGACTTCAACTTCCTGCTGAGGTAAATGACTGGGTGCTCTTCCCCGTTCCAGACCTGGGACAATACTGCTCCTAACCCCACATCTGACGCATCACTTTGTACGACAAAGTCTTTAGAGAAGTCGGGTGAGTACAACACTGGCTGGCTACATAAGGCTTGTTTCAAGAATTGGAATGCTGCCTCAGCCTCGGGGGTCCATTTAATCATGACCGACCCTTTCCCTTTCGTCAGGTTGGTTAGGGGCACAGCCTTAGAAGCAAAGTGGGGAATGAAGCGCCGATAATAACCCGCGATTCCCAGAAAGGCCCGTACCTGCTTCTTGCTGTTGGGACGTGGCCAACTCTGGATGGCCTCGACTTTGTTGAGTTGGGGTTTTATCACTCCCCTGCCAATGGTGTACCCAAGATATTTGGCCTCCTCCTGCCCAATGGTACACTTCTTGGGGTTAGCCGTAAACCCCGCTTCCCGGATAGAGTCTAGGACTGCTTGCACTTTTGGCAGATGTGAGGCCCAATCTGTGCTATGGACAATTACGTCATCCAGGTAAGCCGCAGCATACTTCCGATGGGGCCTCAGTATCTGGTCCATTTTCCGCTGGAATGTGGCCGGCGCATTCTGTAACCCGAACGGCATTCTCTTATATTGGAACGCCCCGTCTGGGGTTACAAATGCGGTTTTCTCTTTGGCCGACTTGGCCAGGGGAATTTGCCAATACCCTTTTGTGAGGTCAAGAGTCGTCATGTATCGGGCTGTTCCCAGCCGGTCGATCAACTCATCTATACGTGGCATGGGGTAGGTGTCAAATTTTGTAACTTTGTTCAACTGACGAAAATCGTTACAAAATCGCCAGCTCCCATCCGGTTTAGGCACCAACACAATGGGACTAGACCAATCACTTTGGGACTCCTCTATCACCCCTAAGTTCAGCATTTTCTGTACTTCCTCCCGTATTGCCTCCCGTCGGGCCTCTGGGATCCGATAGGGTTTTAACTTCACCCTTTCACCGGGCGGGGTAATAATATCATGCTCTACCCCAGATGTTTGTCCCGGCAGCTCAGAGAACACCTCCTTGTTGCGAAGCACAAACTCCTTAACCTCCTGTTGTTGGGGTTGTGACAAGGTGGCTGCTATTCCAACCTCCGGAATCACGCAACCAGTTTGAGCTGGTGACCAAGTTTCTGCGACTAGGGACTCTCTATCCCTCCAGGCTTTCAACAGATTAACGTGATATATCTGTTCGGGCTTTCGCCTTCCTGGTTGTCTGACCTTGTAATTCACTTCGCTCACTTTTTCCATTATCTCGTAGGGGCCTTGCCATTTGGCAAGGAATTTACTTTCAACCGTAGGGACAAGTACCAATATCCTATCCCCCGGGGAAAAGGTACGGGTCTTTGCTCCACGGTTGTACACTCTCTGCTGTGCCAACTGCGCTTGGGCCAAATGTTCCTTCACGATGGGCATTACCTGTGCAATTCGATCTTGCATCAGGGCGACATGCTCAATCACACTCCTGTGGGGAGAACTCTCACTTTCCCAAGTTTCCTTGGCAATATCCAACAGCCCTCTTGGGTGTCTCCCATACAGTAACTCAAAGGGGGAGAATCCCGTAGAGGATTGGGGCACCTCCCTAATAGCAAACATCAAATAAGGAAGTAGACAGTCCCAATCCTTTCCATCTCTATCCACCACTTTCTTCAACATTTGTTTTAGGGTTTTGTTGAATCTTTCAACCAGCCCATCGGTTTGGGGGTGATACACAGATGTACGCAATTGCGTCACTTTGAGCAATTTACACAGCTCTTTCATAACCCGGGACATAAAGGGTGTACCTTGGTCCGTAAGCAGTTCTTTACAAATACCCACCCGGCTAAAAACAAGAGATAGCTCTTTGGCTATGGTTTTGGCCGAGGTATTTCTGAGAGGGATCGCTTCTGGATAACGGGTGGCATAGTCCATTATAACCAATATGTACTGGTGCCCCCTAGCGGACTTGATTATAGGACCTACCAAATCCATGGCGATCCTCTCAAACGGGACCTCAATGATGGGTAGAGGGACCAGCGGGCTACGGAAATGTGGCATCGGGGCCGACCTCTGACACACAGGGCAGGAGGAACAATAATTTTCTATGTCCTTCATCACCCCAGGCCAATAGAATCTCTGTAATACCCTCTCTCGGGTTTTCTCTGTCCCCAGATGACCTCCAAGAATGTGCCCATGGGCCAACTCCAACACCAACTTCCTGTAAGGTTTGGGCACCACCAGCTGCTCAACGGTTTCTTCTGCCCTTTTTGCCACCCGATACAGTAGGTCCTTCTCTACGCTGAAGTATGGGTAAGTGCAGGTATTATCTGGGTTTACTAACTCGCCATCTATTTCCACTACGTTTTCCCGTGCCTTTATTAGGGCGGGGTCTTTTAACTGTTCTGTGGCAAAATTTTCCCTGTGAACCTCCAGATCAGAAAACTCCACAGACGGTAGGTTTTCGTCTGAGGAGGTGGGCTCCTCTCCAGTTTCTTGAGTCTCCCCTGCAAATACTGACAAGGGAAATTCTGGAGAGTCCTCACCACTCTCAGAGGAGTTCTGGCTATCACATTCCTGGTACATAGGGGCACCAGTGGGGGGCTCAGGATCATCCCACAGTTCCCAGAACTTCGGAAAATCCCTTCCCACAATTGCGTCATGCGGTAACTGAGATACTAAGCCCACTGGATGAGAGAGGGTACCTTTGGGGGTCTCGAAACACACTGTAGTCACTGGATACTCTCGGGTGTCCCCATGCACACAAATAACAGCTACCTTGCTATTCCCAGAGACCTCTGTTTTAACTAATTCAGCCTTTATCAGGGTCACAAGGCTACCTGAATCCAGTAATACCACAACATTTCTACCATTAATACACATTTTGCATAAATGTTTCTCAGTTCCTCGAATGGCAGTGCATGCGACTGTCGCACACAGCGACTGACGTCTGCCCGTCAGAAAGTCACACTGCATGGGTTCCTCCACAACCGGGCAATTGGCTGCAATATGTCCCGCTTGCCGGCAGCGGTAGCAAACGATCCTTCTTGCGGCCTCTTGAGCCGCTGATTTCCCAGGCTGTTCTCGCCAAACTTGGGGTAGAGCTCCCACCCTCTCACTCTCTCCACCCTCACCCCTTGGAATCCTCTTATCCGCCCCTGGGGATGGTCTGGTCTTAGGGTGGAAAGTCCGAGTGTCTCTGGAAGAGGCCGTCAGGTTCTCTGTAGCCAAGTATTTCTCTACACGATCCACAAGACCACCGGCCGTCTCTGGGTCTCCATGGCTTACCCACTTTTGGATGGCAGTAGGAAGAGCTCTCAAAAACCGATCCATTACAACACGTTCCACAATCTCTGGTGCGGACAAAGTCTCTGGCTGTAGCCACTTCCTGCTCAGGTGAATGAGATCATACATTTGAGACCTGGGGGGTTTTCCAAGCTGGAAAGTCCAGTTATGCACACGCTGAGCCCGGACAGCCAGGGTGACACCCAGCCTTGCCAATATTTCAGCTTTTAGCATCACATAGTCTTTTGCTTGGTCAGGCTCTAGGTCATAGTAAGCCTTCTGCGATTCACCAGTTAACAGAGGAGCCACCAGTCCAGCCCACTGCTCCTCAGGCCACTTTTCTCTTTCAGCAGTCCTTTCAAATGTGGTCAAAAATACCTCTGGATCATCCTCTCCAGTCATTTTTGTCAATAAACGACTCACCCCAAAGGACGCGGTATTAGTGGGACGGCTTTCCTCACTGGTCTGCGGACGTTGCTGCATTACTGCTTCCATTTGTTGTAGTCTCTGCTCTTGCTTCTGTAACAGGTCTATGAAGCGGGCCTCAGATTGCTGCTGGGCTTGTTGATGAGCTTGCTGCTGGGCTGCAAGGCTCCTTTGCAAACCTGCATTTGTCTGCTGTTGATTGGCATTTGCTAGAGCCAGCTGTTTCAGTATCTCCTCCATGCTGGCTTAAAAAAAACTGCCACTGGTTCTCCACCAACTGTGAGGGGGTTAACTCGGTAGCGGGTGTGTGTGACCCCCTGGTTGGGCTCCCCACACAAAAACAGGGCCAGCAGACGGAGGTTGTGGTTTTCAAAATCAAAAGGTGCGGTTTATTTCTCTATGTACAGTGACAAAAACACAGCAAAGCCAAAAAGAAACATAAACAAAATAAATCCTGGTCAGTTTGACCTCTGACTAAACATGCAGGTTTCCTAAACTAACAACTGGGATCAGCCTGGTGCTGTCCTAGTCCCTAAGTCCCTGGTTTAGTAAAAGTCCAAACAAATAGCCACACAGGCTTTGCCTCACCGCACAGGGGTTCACTCTCCCTAGACAGTCCACACAGGTCTGGTTCCAGGCATGAGCTAACATCTAATGAAGCTGGGAGTTCTTATAGAGGCCTAAATGAGCTGACAAGCTTCAGCTGGCCTCATCAACTCCCTGTCTGTACGACGCCCCACACTCTCCCTAGAGGTATGAGTCATCCATGAGCCTACTAGCCTCAGCTGGGCTTATACAACTCTCCACCCTAGTTGTATAAGTCAGCATAAAGCCTGAATCTGGGAGAAATATATCTACCCCCCTGGATGCAACCAGGTGACTTTACCTTCCTGCTGTCACAGTATGTATGTATATATATATATATATATATATGTATGTATGTGTATATATATATATATATGTATGTATGTGTATATATATATATATATATATATGTATGTATGTATGTATATATATATATATATATATATATATATGTATGTATATATATATATATATATATATATATTGTGACAGCAGGAAGGTAAAGTCACCTGGTTGCATCCAGGGGGGTAGATATATTTCACCCAGATTCAGGCTTTACGCCGACTTATACAACTAGGTGGAGAGTTGTATAAGCCCAGCTGAGGATAGTGGGCTCATGGATGACTCATACCTCTAGGGAGAGTGTGGGGCGTCGTACAGACAGGGAGTTGATGAGACCAGCTGAAGCTTGTCAGCTCATTTAGGCCTCTATAAGAACTCCCAGCTTCATTAGGGGTTAGCTCATGCCTGGAAGCAGACCTGTGTGGACTTCCTGGAGAGAGTGAACCCTTGTGCGGTGAGACAAAGCCTGTGTGGCTATTTGCTTGGACATTTAAAACCAGGGACTTAGGGACTAGGACAGCACTAGGCTGATCCCAGTTGTTAGTTAGGAAACCTGTATGTTTAGTCAGAGGTCAAATTGACCAGGATTTATTTTGTTTATGTTTCTTTTGCTTTGCTGTGTTTTTGTCACTGTAAATAGAAAATAAACCGCACCTTTTTGATTTTGAAAACCACAACCTCCGTCTGCTGGGCCTGTTTTTGTGTGGGGAGCCCATCCCGGGGGTCACACACACCCGCTGCCGAGCTAACCCCCTCACAATATATAATGTATATTACATTGCATCAAGTGTAGCCTATTTCTGACTACAGGCCATTCCTGGTGTACTTTTTCTTATCTACTTCTGGTTAGGGATGAGCTTCGAGTTTGAGTCGAACCCATGTTCGACCCGAACATCCTCCGTTCGGCCGTTCGCCGAATTTCGAACATTATGGGCCGTTCGACTGGCGCATCACGGCCCATATTTCACTGCGGCATCGCAGTGCATTGCTGGCCGATAATTGGCCAAGCATGCACTATGACCCGCATGCTTTGGCCAATCACAGCGCGGGAAAAACGGAGCGCCATAATTGGCCAAAGCCAGGGTGGCTTTGGCCAATTATGTCTCCGGGGTTTTAGTACACGCCCCACACTATATAAGGCCGCCTGTGTGGCGGCTTTGTGTAGTGTGTTGCGGCGGTGGTTAAAGACAGACAGAGGGAGAGAGACAGTGTAATTTAATTTGAGTTAGATAGAGCAGGCAGGCAAGTCAGTTTTTCTGTTACAGTGAGTAGAGGATGTATATGCATCCTAGGTGTTGTGTGTGTGTATATATATATTTATACACTGTACTCAGCTTAGCTAGATCCGTTCCTGTTATTCTCTTCATAATATTCTGACAGGCAGGCAGGTGATTGTGCTAGCTGCAGTATTTTCACTTAGTATACTGTGTCCTTTGTAAAGTGTGCACCTAAAGCTTACCTGAATACAATTGCTGGTGTTCTCATACAAATACAGGCAGGGAGCTGCAGTATTTTGATTTAGTGTCCTTTGCACAGTGTGCACCTAAAGCTTACCTGAATACAATTGCTGGTGTTCTCATACAAATACAGGCAGGGAGCTGCAGTATTTTGATTTAGTGTCCTTTGCGCAGTGTGCACCTAAAGCTTACCTGAATACAATTGCTGGTGTTCTCATACAAATACAGGCAGGGAGCTGCAGTATTTTGATTTAGTGTCCTTTGCACAGTGTGCACCTAAAGCTTATCTGAATACAATTGCTGGTGTTCTCATACAAATACAGGCAGGGAGCTGCAGTATTTTGATTTAGTGTCCTTTGCACAGTGTGCACCTAAAGCTTACCTGAATACAATTGCTGGTGTTCTCATACAAATACAGGCAGGGAGCTGCAGTATTTTGATTTAGTGTCCTTTGCGCAGTGTGCACCTAAAGCTTACCTGAATACAATTGCTGGTGTTCTCATACTAATACCACAGGCAGGGAGCTGCAGTATTTTCAGTTAGTGTACTGTGTCCTCTGCACAGTGTGCAACTAAAGCTAACTGAAGACAATTGCTGGTTTTCTCATACTAATAATACTACAGGCAGGCAGTTGATTCTGCTAGCTGCAGTACAGTATAATCAGTATATATATATATACATCCCAGCTTTGTGCAGCTACATCTCCCTGCAGGCCATTAGTATGTCTGGAAGGACAACAAGGGAGGCAGACAGTCATGAGCCAATAAATAAGGGCAAGCAGGCTCTGTGTCTAGAGGCAACAGTGCTGGTCGTGGACACGGTGCATCCTCATCAGCACGTGGCCGTGGGACACGCTTGTCCTTTTTTTGGCATCTAGCCATGTTGAGCCGCAACATGCCGAAGACTTGGTAGAGTGGATGACCAAGCCGTTCTCATCCTCCACATCCTCTATCACCCAGGCTCAGGGTACTTTGTCTGGCAAAGCAGCTGCCAAAGTGGCCTCTTCCCTCAGCTCAATGGCATCAGTCACTCCTTCCCTAGCCCCACCATGTCCTCCTGAGAAGTCCCCCAAACTATTTGACCTGTTTATTGGTGCAGAGGTAGACATTGGGTAAAGAAGAATTGGTGAGTGATGGCACGTCTGAAACAACGTCACATGAACCCAATTTTCTCAGGTATGTGACTTTCTTGAGGAAATACATAGCTCATTAGGTTATATGTGCATTTTGCTGTAGTCTACTTCACAGTTCGAACCATTCAGGCCATGTCACACTAGCAGTTCTACACTAAGTGTGTAGTCATTACTCTTTGTTCTGAGATATCCACCACTGATTTTACTTTCTTACTAAAGGCATGGCATCTCCATCCAGGACATATAGCCTGATTACCCCATTTTTTGGAACAAAATCCCTCTGTTATCTTTAGTTGTCCCTCTTCTGATATTCAGATCTCTATACAATTGTATTATTTCACTACCAAGAATGTTGTAAAACACTTAACCTTTTATCCAACCTCTAAACTATTGCATGCCCGGCATGGCCACATTCTATGTCTATATACTTTGTGTTATGTGTCGTTCCCTTTCATTTCAGAAAGTTAGGAGGTATGCAAATTGTATAACTTTTGTTAGCCATTCCCAGAGTGGTGGGGCTCAGCCTTGAGTATTAAAGTAAAACTAGATTCAAAGAGGTTGATATAAAGGTATTCTAGCTTATGTAGCGTTTGGTCATATTTAGGGGAGGCATCTGAGTGGTATCAGGCTCAGATGCAACAATTGTTAGGATTCCTGGACCAATTTATGCCAGTGGAGGATATCAATGGTGTTCAGTTCCCTGCGGCCTATAGGTGGCACTGTTGCCATAGGCCGGGGTTGAATCGCCATTGGAGGGCTGCGCCCTTTGTGTCCTCTCGCGGCAGTTGTACAGTGGGGCGGGAAACCTGCTGTGCATGCTGGGAGAGAGTATAAAGGGGGCAGATATCTTCCGCTCGGGGTTCCACTCCCAGGCACCTTCAGCCTGGGGGGGTGTGTGATGGCGGTCTCCGGGTGCCCTAGGCCCGGGGACGGAGTTGTGGTTCCACCTCAGACACCTTTGGTCTGGGGTGAGGTACTCTCTGGAGGCCTGGGGCCCAGTACCTTTGTCTGGGTCCCGCAAGGAATCGAGGGCTCCTAGGGTGTCCTCCGGTGTGGACACCCGAATTTGGGACGAGGAGGCCAGGGAGGTGACCCTTCCGAAGACCCAGTGCAGCATTTGCTGGTGACGGCGGGGCCTCTGGTAACTGTCCGGATGGATGTCCTCTCTCTGACAGGGGCCATTTCCTAAAAAAGTTAGTCCACGTTCTCATGGTCTGTGGCAGGGACCCATCGTGAATCAGGTCGGTGGCAGAGACCCAACAACCAGGTCTGTGGCAGAGGCCTTATTAATCAGGTCTGTGGCAGAGACCCCTCACGGTCGGTGGCAGCGACTATGCGCCAAGCCTGTTTGCGCTAAAACGGAACAGGAGAAAACCCAAGTTCAAGTTTGTGCCTGGACCTCCTCCCCACTGTGTTCTGAACTGTTCTATGTCTAACCAGTCGCTCTCAAAGGACTATTTATTGCTCTGAAGAATAAATAAGTGTTGGACTTTCAGTGGTGTGGAACTTGGCTTTCTGGGAGTTAAAGGGTCATTCTCAAGGGAAGCTTTTGGCTCTGGACAGGGGCACAGGCCCGAAGGTAAATGGTTATAGCTCACACCTCTACACACAAGAGGATACGAGCTGGTGGTGCGCCACACTCTCCTCCCTGGTCCCCTAGACGAGAACCATTGACCGAGAAGACAAGGGGGGAGTGAGAGGTGAGGTCGCTACACTTACAATGGTGATAGCAGGACTCTTGTTGGATAGGCTCTTAACATTTTGCTTTTAACATTTAAAATATAATAAATGATTTACTGATTAATTTTAATATGACATTGCCAAGAACAATTATTACATATTTATTGGAGTGACTCGTAGGAACCTGAGTTCCGTTTTTATCAATCTAGAAGAGTAAAACCAGTAAAGGATGGTTTCTTTTTGGATGAATTAGGTCTCTATTCCTTTGTTTATTTTCTTATTAACTAAGATTAGCTATTCTAGGGCTGTTTTCTAATTTACTATGTAGTCAGTGTGTGTAACTTGATATATGTGTACATGAAATGCTAAACATTTATAATTATTTACTGCAGGATAGTCAGTTATTCTATAAGGAAGACTTTTTCCAGAACTGACCATGTGCAGTTTATTATTATTCCATATTCATGTTTGCTGTTCACAGATCATTTTCTATATTTAGCTCTAACAATATTCCTTTATATTTTTTAAGTGACAAGTCTGAACTATCCCCAGAGGTTGAACAAGATCCCTGCCTGGTACATGGGGGATGTAACTTGTACATATATGAGTAGTTAATCCTCCTGTGCACTGGGTGGGGCTCTTGAATTTTCTTCGTGCAGAAAAAAAACTGCTGATCCTGACAGAAATCCTGTGATCCTAAATTCCTGTTTGAACTGAAAACACTGGAGGAGTTATGCAAATATCCAAATGTCTTGATGGGTGAATGTCTGCCTGGGGGAGTGGGTGTAATTAAATAGATACTTTTTTTAAAAGTAAATGGTGAAAGTATTGTGTTTATTTTCTCTTTTCCTTTCTGCTTCTCCTTTTCTCTTTCGTTTAGTAAATCATTTATTTTCCAGTGAATAATATTGTGAAAACCTCTTCTAGGTTAAAAAAACTAAAAATTAACCCAAGGTCCTCAAAAGCCTATATGAAATCTAGAATGCTTGGTGAAATAAACAACCGTGATTACTATTGTTACGCCACTGCTCTCCTTATTACCATATGAATGTACAGGTCAGTCTCTGGGGAGGTGGTCAGTTTCACCCTGTAAAAGTTCTTTCTATTCTGTAATTAGATTAAAAGTGTACAAGTTTTTAGTTTGTAATTGGATTCCTCATCATCTTTGTTACAAATATATAAAAGAATAAAAAAAAGTTTAAGTTAATAATTTAAAGCAATTGTGTATGCATGCCTACAAAGCAATGTCACCATGTAGACCTCAATTTTATTATCAATCAAAGAAACTGAATTAAGTTTCAGATATGTTTTCTTCACTTGAACTTCTTGTAAACTTGTTTCATTTTTGTTGTTGCCAGTTTTTCTTTTTGAAATGTGTATTCCTTTTACATAACAAACATATAGAAATAAACAGAACAACCACAAAAACTTAAACACCAGAACAAGACATTTCCTTTCCCCATTTTTCACTTCCCAACCTTTCTCTTTTCGTCTCTCGTTTCCTTACTGCTCAGTTAAGCTGATAAAACTTTAACAACAACACATTTATTTAATTATCAAATATATAAAAAAAAATCCAGAAATATTCCAGGGCAACTGATAAACTAAATACAAAGTTAAATAAAACAGGCCAGCTCAATCTTCAAACACTACCTCTCTTTGTTATGCATTAAGGCTGGAGTATGGAGGATCTATCCATTCTTTACATAGTTTTATTACCTTAAAGGATGCGTTTTCATTGAATATAGGTGTGTTTTTCAAACATAACATGTTTATCCATTTCCCGGATCCAGTCCCCCAGGGTAGGAGGGTTGGGCGAGACCCAAAGAGAGGCAATCAACTTACAGGCCATAAAAAAGGATCTTATATTGGCCACTACCTGATCATGTTCCAGATTGTTGGGATTTATATACCCTAATAGGCATAGAACGAGATCTGGAATTAAGGCAGTGTTATAAATAGAGTTTATCACGTCTATTACATCCTGCCCATATCGGTGCAATTTTGGATATCTCCAAAACAAGTGACTAAAAGCCAAGAGATTATAAAAAAATTAAATTTAAATTTCTAAACAAAGTATGCACTATTCTCTCTTGAAGAGACTAATTATTATGGATTTGTTGTTCGTCTGTATCTTCTGACATTTATTTTCAGAGGATTCACTAGCTTGAAAAATCTACCACATGAGTGTGTTTTGTTTGTTTTTGAAATCTATTATATTGTATGTAGAAGCTGAATTTCTACCTTTTTCTAACAAAATTCATCCTTCACATTAAAATTTAAGAAGGATTCACCGTAGTCACCTGACATTTTTTTTAAATTGGAATCACCATCACCACCACACACAATTTGCCCATCACATTCAAATTCCAACAAAATTCACCCACTTGCTTTATTACACATCGAGTGAACCCTCTTTGAAAATAAATACAGTAAAATACAGATGGACGAGTGTCCGGGAAACATTTGCTGTGTGGATGATATCCTTTATAAATAGACCACTTTGTGTTTAAAGTTGGACTCCGGGGAAAATGTAAAGTGAACCCCCCAATACACCATTAACACTAATGAAATGTATTTAGTAAAATAAGTTTACTTTTTTATAGTAACCAGCTTCTTCTTTAATGGTCTTACACTCTGCCATTGGTTCATCCTGCCCATGGATCTCCTCCCTCTCCGCCATTCTAAAAAAAGAAAATATTGATTGACGTCTTTCTCTTCCTGGTTCCCTGTGCAGGTACATCGATGACGTGTTTTATAAAACATTCTTCAGTTGAATCAAATTAATGTTATTTCTATCTAATAACACAATTACTAGTTCTAATAATATAGATGGACAAACTTTGTATTTTTTTCATATAACAAAATGGAAGTTTTTTTCTGACTTTCTTTAAAATGGTTTTTAACTCAAAAACAAAAATTTTAAATATTTCATTATACCAATTCTTCCAATCTCTCTAATGTGGTGACTTCATTAGTAGCGTTTAATAAAAGATGAATTTCATTGTGCATTGAGACGCCCCACAAGCAAATATTTTATAATGAATTAAAACCCCTTCCCCACAAGACTACAATTGATTGGGAAGGGTTTTCTCTTGATGCTAAAAGGTGCCATAAACAGGTGTGCCCCTTCCTGTACTGAGATAATCATGCAAATCTGGCATTCAACTCAGGGCCACAGTTTGACACCACTAGTCCCAACAATGGAGGTTGGCTTCCATAAATATGGTAATTGTGATGGAAATAGTATCAGCAGTCACATCTCAGCCAGGTACCTCCTCTTTAACATATCAATTAACAAGCCGATCACCATAAGGACAATCAATTATGTATTGGGTGTAACGGCTCTCTATATTCTGTAGATAGATACAGTTTGGTTTCGCTTTGGCAATTACTATTTTTAATGAATAACACAATCTCAGTTATATTATTACCTTTACCTAAATTTCAAGTTTTTTAAATTGCTTCTGTTAAATATTTTTCTCTACATTTCATTTTTCCAGGTTCTTATTTTAGTGACTGTGACAGACCTAGCTGGGACAGAGACTTTTGAAGAGGACTGAATGCTAGTCTCTTGCCTTGCGATCATGGGCCCTGGAATTTGGGGGAACAATGCTCTTTGTGAGCTGTATGCCTGGGGACCATTGAGGTGGTGTTACTTAGTATTGAGGTCCATGTCCCCCCAAGACTCTGGGAACCCTGTATATGCCATATTAGAAATAGTGACTGATTCATAATGTTAAGACACATACTTTTAAGAGATGCTGATGTCAACTCCAGCTGTAGGCAGCTGTAGTGCAAGGAAGTGAGTTAGCAAGTGTATATACTCACTTTTCAGCCGATTTGATATGTTTATGTGTACATATGTTCAGAGCTGTTTGGCCTCTATAATTGTCTCCAGCACCATTTTGGAGAAGCCTGGTGTCCTGATAGGACAAGCAAATCTCGGGAAATTTGGTCGGCCATGTTTGGGTGGATACCTTATATTAGGAAAACCCAGCCACGTTTAGGACAGAACACGTGTGTGTAGAGACCCCGCTTGTGAGTAACGAGTATCGTCTTGTTTGTAGTTGTCAGCGGTTGGAATATCTGATATCTATATTCAGACTGGGAGGAAGTGGTATATGACGAAAGCACTCTAGCTGAGTGTGGGACATTTCTTTAAATTGGTGGTAAGCAGTGGGACGCTTCCTGCAGTCTGGGACATCCAAACTTCCACCTACATCCAAGGTCCGGATAGCAGGAGAGGAGAGGTACAGATACAAGCTGCCATGGAAGAGGAATTCAGAAAGAGGTTGCAAGAGATGCAGATACAGCACAGAGGACCAGTGTCAGAGCAGGTTCTGCCGGGATGGTTTGATTCTATCCGCTACGAACTCTGGAAGGAAGCGCTAGCCCGTGAGCAGCGACACCAGGGAAACGTTCTCCCCTCCATCCATTAAAGTTACTGGGCGCAGTGTGGATTGCGGGTGCTGTTTTTGGGAGAAAAAACGCACAAGGAGCAGACAGCTGAATTAAGCAGGCTGGTCTGGGCAGAGATGCAGCTGGATGAGAGCTACAGAGCCCTCCGGTGGCATGTATCCCAAGCATGCCCTTGGGTAGCGGATGACAGCTTAACGGAAGGCTATGGCTACTGCGGCCTGGGACTATTGTATGTGAAGCTGACAGGGGACCCTAACTTTGGGAGTGATTTGGAGTGGCGGTTGGACGAAATAATGGATTTCAGAGAAGGGCTACTGAATGTCTCGGAAGTGCAGTGGGCACTGGAAGATATAGATTTTCTGGCCGTTCAGGAATGGGAGCTGGAGATCGCCTACAGATGGCTGCTAGACTCTGCTCATCGCCAGGGCTGGGCTCCCTTTTCCTGGGACTATCAGGAAGTACCAGTTGACGACTCTGAAATCCTGGCTGAAGAGTCAGCAATGTGGCAGAGTAACAGTGTGCTTTGCCAACCTGCCCCCGCAGCTATGGACGTGGAGGTCTTATGGCAGATGCAGCAAGTGCTGAATGACCTTGATGATCCTGTTTGTGCATGGGATGATCTTGGATGGAGGAATGTGCCTGTCCAGCAGTATGCCAAAGTATCGGCAATGGAAAATCTGGAGATTGCCATCCCCAAAACTGAAGTGCTGACAACAAAAGGGCGTGCCCAGCACCGATGGCATCTTCTGGGTTCCACTGACAGGAGATTGTGAACCTCTATTGACAAACACCAGTTGCAGAGACGGGGGATTTAATAGACTTTTCTGCTGAGGAAGAACAACCTGATGAGCCTCCAACCAGAAGAGCTGGTATCAGGGCCAAACTTCACTGTGCTCTGCCCAATGCCAACATCAGTATCTGTGGAGTTGCAAGGAACTTCCCCAGCTGAAGCGCTGGTCACCAGACAGAGGGTCCAAGACATCTGCCCCACACCTGTAGCAGTTCCAGAGGTTTAGGGTGAGAAGGTGGCAATCACTTCCCAGCAGCAGATCAGGATACAAGGGGAGAAGGGAGAGCAGGTGCTCGCCGTCCCTCCCCAACAGTCGGCCAGGGTGGTGGAAGTGGTCTTTCCTCCCCAGCAAAGATCCATGCACCTGGGAGACAGTACCACAGGCATGTCATCCCAGCAGCCAGATGAGGGAATGGAAAAAAAGCAGCCAGCTCACCTCCCCAATGGCAGCTACACATTTTGGGAGTGAAGGAATCCAGCCTCCTGCCCCAACGGTTAGCCGAAGCAGATGATGTGGAGTCCCCAGCAGAAGTGCTGGCAACAGGGCAGAGTGCTACCAACCTCTGTCCAGCACCGGCAACAACTGTTGAGATCCAGGGAGCCGGGGCAGTCGGCCCCTCTCTCCAGCAACAAGCTGATGTAGTGAAGCTGATACTCCCAGCTGAGTCACTGGCAACAGGGCAGAGCATCGCTGGCCTCTGCCTAGTACCTACAGTATCTCTACAGCTTCAGGAAGCTGTGGCGATTGGCCCCTCTGCCCAGCAGCAGACTGAGCCCTGGAATGTTAAAAACCACCCAGCTAAAGCGTGGCAGCCGGACAGAGAGTCAATGACCTCTGCCCCACACCTACTGGTGTCAACTGCTCCTTGCAGACAAGATTGGAGATTATTTGGACTGACTATGTGAGTTCACTTTGCTTGACTAACGCATGTCCAGACCAGGTGGAGGTCTGGGACCTTGTTAATCAACTTTTGGTGGGGGAGAAATGTGACAGACTTATCCGGAACAGAGACTTTGGGAGAGGACTGAATGCTAGCCTCTTGTCTTGCGATCATGGGCCCTGGCATTTGGGGGAATGGTGCTCTTTGTGAGCTGTATGCCTGGGGGCCTTTGAGGTGGTGTTACTGTGTATTCAGGTCCATGTCCCCCCAAGACACACAGACTCTGGGAACCCTGTATATGCCATATTAGAAATACTGACTGATTTCATAATGTTGGGACACATACTGTTAGGAGATGCTGATGTCAACTCCAGCTGTAGTGCAGGGCAGCCTAGCTGGCTACAAGTGGAAGTGGGTTAGCAAGTGTAGATACTCACTTTTCAGCCAATTTGATATGTTTATGTGTACATATGTTCAGCGCTGTTTGGCCTCTATAATTGTCTCCAGCACCATTTTGGAGAAGCCTGGTGTCTTGGTAGGACAAGCAAATCTCTGGAGATTTGGTCGGCCTTGTTTGGGTGGATACCTTATATTCGGAAAACCCAGCCATGTTTAGGACAGAACACGTGTGTTTATAGACAAGGGACAGAGACCCCGCTTGTGAGAGAGAGTTAGGAGAAGGTAGAGAGAGTGTTCCGGCCTGTGAGGGATAGCTCAGGGTTCCTACGGAGTCCATGTTCAGCAATCAAACGAGTATCGTCTTGTTTGTAGTTGTCAGTGGTTGGAATATCTGATATCTATATTCAGACTGGGAGGAAGTGGTATATGAGGAAATCACTCAAGTGTAGTGTGGGACGTTTCATTACAGTGACCATCTCCATGCAGTAGGCATCTATGATAAACAGGAGACATAAAGGGGAAGCTACATAGCAAGTATATTGATATTGAAAAACGATTGTTGGGTTTATCCAGTTCATCTATTCAACGTTTTTCCTTCAGTTCTGCTTTATCTCTCTGCATCCTTCAGCCTCCCCATGTCATCTTTTCTTCTCTATTTGTAGTTGCTGGTGGCTAGCGTCAGAATTTGTCATAAAAGCTTTAGGGATTAAGGATTCTCTTTGCAACTTTGGATGTTCCTATTCCTCAGCAATCCAACAGACAGCAAAGTTTAGTTGAGTCTTTCCCTCACATTTACTGGAATTTTTTTCTCAACAACCTTTAAATTTGTCCTTTGAGGACCAAGGGACGTATTTGTCCCTTGTTTTTAATTGCCTGTATCATCTGATTAAGAACTTAAAATACTTTTTTTTTGTTTGAGTCAAAATATTAGTTCTTATCAACAAAAAGATCTAGCTTTTTGCCAGTGTGAGGGGGTTAGCTCGGTAGCGGGTGTGTGTGACCCCCTGGATGGGCTCCCCACACAAAAACAGGCCCAGCAGATGGAGGTTGTGGTTTTCAAGATCAAAAGGTGCGGTTTATTTCTCTATTTACAGTGACAAAAACACAGCAAAGCAAAAAGAAACATAAACAAAATAAATCCTGGTCAGCTTGACCTCTGACTAAACATGCAGGTTTCCCTAACTAACAACTGGGATCAGCCTGGTGCTGTCCTAGTCCCTAAGTCCCTGGTTTAGTAAATGTCCAAACAAATAGCCACACAGGCTTTGTCTCACCGCACAGGGGTTCACTCTCCCTAGACAGTCCACACAGGTCTGGGTCCAGGCATGAGCAAACACCTAATGAAGCTGGGAGTTTTTATAGAGGCCTTAAACGAGCTGACAAGCTTCAGCTGGTCTCATCAACTCCCTGCCTGCACGACGCCCAGCACTCTCCCTAGAGGTATGAATCATCCATGAGCACACTAGCCTCAGCTGGGCTTCATCAACTCTCTCCCTAGTTGTATAAGTCGGCATAAAGCCTGAATCTGGGAGAAATATACCTACCCCCCTGGATGCAACCAGGTGACTTTACCTTCCTGCTGTCACATACCCCCCCCTCTTGTTTTAACCTTGGGGTTGGAACACCAGCAATCAGGCATTCATGTACTCGAGACAAAGCATCCACATTCCCCATTTGAACGCCAGGGCGATGCTTTACTGTGAAGTTGAATTCCTGTAGGGCCAGGAACCACCTATTTACTCTTCTATTTGTCTCCTTGTTTTGAGCCATCCACTTTAACGGAGCGTGATCCGTAACCATGTCAAAGTGCCTACCTAGCAGATAGTACCGAAGGGAATCTAGAGCCCACTTCACCGCTAAACACTCCTTTTCAACCGTGGCGTAATTTACCTCATGGGACTTCAACTTCCTGCTGAGGTAAATGACTGGGTGCTCTTCCCCGTTCCAGACCTGGGACAATACTGCTCCTAACCCCACATCTGACGCATCACTTTGTACGACAAAGTCTTTAGAGAAGTCGGGTGAGTACAACACTGGCTGGCTACATAAGGCTTGTTTCAAGAATTGGAATGCTGCCTCAGCCTCTGGGGTCCATTTAATCATGACCGACCCTTTCCCTTTCGTCAGGTTGGTTAGGGGCACAGCCTTAGAAGCAAAGTGGGGAATGAAGCGCCGATAATAACCCGCGATTCCCAGAAAGGCTCGTACCTGCTTCTTGCTGTTGGGACGTGGCCAACTCTGGATGGCCTCGACTTTGTTGAGTTGGGGTTTTATTACTCCCCTGCCAATGGTGTACCCAAGATATTTGGCCTCCTCCTGCCCAATGGTACACTTCTTGGGGTTAGCCGTAAACCCCGCTTCCCGGATAGAGTCTAGGACTGCTTGCACTTTTGGCAGATGTGAGGCCCAATCTGTGCTATGGACAATTACGTCATCCAGGTAAGCCGCAGCATACTTCCGATGGGGCCTCAGTATCTGGTCCATTTTCCGCTGGAATGTGGCCGGCGCATTCTGTAACCCGAACGGCATTCTCTTATATTGGAACGCCCCGTCTGGGGTTACAAATGCGGTTTTCTCTTTGGCCGACTTGGCCAGGGGAATTTGCCAATACCCTTTTGTGAGGTCAAGAGTCGTCATGTATCGGGCTGTTCCCAGCCGGTCGATCAACTCATCTATACGTGGCATGGGGTAGGTGTCAAATTTTGTAACTTTGTTCAACTGACGAAAATCGGTACAAAATCGCCAGCTCCCATCCGGTTTAGGCACCAACACAATGGGACTAGACCAATCACTTTGGGACTCCTCTATCACCCCTAAGTTCAGCATTTTCTGTACTTCCTCCCGTATTGCCTCCCGTCGGGCCTCTGGGATCCGATAGGGTTTTAACTTCACCCTTTCACCGGGCGGGGTAATAATATCATGCTCTACCCCAGATGCTTGTCCCGGCAGCTCAGAGAACACCTCCTTGTTGCGAAGCACAAACTCCTTAACCTCCTGTTGTTGGGGTTGTGACAAGGTGGCTGCTATTCCAACCTCCGGAATCATGCAACCAGTTTGAGCTGGTGACCAAGTTTCTGCGACTAGGGACTCTCTATCCCTCCAGGCTTTCAACAGATTAACGTGATAGATCTGGTCGGGCTTTCGCCTTCCTGGTTGTCTGACCTTGTAATTCACTTCGCTCACTTTTTCCATTATCTCGTAGGGGCCTTGCCATTTGGCAAGGAATTTACTTTCAACCGTAGGGACAAGTACCAATATCCTATCCCCCGGGGGAAAAGGTACGGGTCTTGGCTCCACAGTTGTACACTCTCTGCTGTGCCAACTGCGCTTGGGCCAAATGTTCCTTCACGATGGGCATTACCTGTGCAATTCGATCTTGCATCAGGGCGACATGCTCAATCACACTCCTGTGGGGAGAACTCTCACTTTCCCAAGTTTCCTTGGCAATATCCAACAGCCCTCTTGGGTGTCTCCCATACAGTAACTCAAAGGGGGAGAATCCCGTAGAGGATTGGGGCACCTCCCTAATAGCAAACATCAAATAAGGAAGTAGACAGTCCCAATCCTTTCCATCTCTATCCACCACTTTCTTCAACATTTGTTTTAGGGTTTTGTTGAATCTTTCAACCAGCCCATCGGTTTGGGGGTGATACACAGACGTACGCAATTGCGTCACTTTGAACAATTTACACAGCTCTTTCATAACCCGGGACATAAAGGGTGTACCTTGGTCCGTAAGCAGTTCTTTACAAATACCCACCCGGCTAAAAACAAGAGATAGCTCTTTGGCTATGGTTTTGGCCGAGGTATTTCAGAGAGGGATCGCTTCTGGATAACGGGTGGCATAGTCCATTATAACTAATATGTACTGGTGCCCCCTAGCGGACTTGATTATAGGACCTACCAAATCCATTGCGATCCTCTCAAACGGGACCTCAATGATGGGTAGAGTGACCAGCGGGCTACGGAAATGTGGCATCGGGGCCGACCTCTGACACACAGGGCAGGAGGAACAATAATTTTCTATGTCCTTCATCACCCCAGGCCAATAGAATCTCTGTAATACCCTCTCTCGGGTTTTCTCTGTCCCCAGATGACCTCCAAGAATGTGCCCATGGGCCAACTCCAACACCAACTTCCTGTAAGGTTTGGGCACCACAAGCTGCTCAACGGTTTCTTCCGCCCTTTTTGCCACCCGATACAGTAGGTCCTTCTCTACGCTGAAGTATGGGTAAGTGCAGGTATTATCTGGGTTCACTAACTCGCCATCTATTTCCACTACGTTTTCCCGTGCCTTTATTAGGGCGGGGTCTTTTAACTGTTCTGTGGCAAAATTTTCCCTGTGAACCTCAAGATCAGAAAACTCCACAGACGGTAGGTTTTTGTCTGAGGAGGTGGGCTCCTCTCCAGTTTCTTGAGTCTCGCCTGCCAATACTGACAAGGGAAATTCTGGAGAGTCCTCACCACTCTCAGAGGAGTTCTGGCTATCACCTTCCTGGTACATAGGGGCACCAGTGGGGGGCTCAGGATCATCCCACAGTTCCCAGAACTTCGGAAAATCCCTTCCCACAATGGCATCATGCGGTAGTTGAGATACTAACCCCACTGGATGAGAGAGGGTACCTTTGGGGGTCTTGAAACACACTGTAGTCACTGGATACTCTCGGGTGTCCCCATGCACACAAATAACAGCTACCTTGCTATTCCCAGAGACCTCTGTTTTAACTAATTCAGCCTTTATCAGGGTCACAAGGCTACCTGAATCCAGTAATACCACAACATTTCTACCATTAATACACATTTTGCATAAATGTTTCTCAGTTCCCCGAATGGCAGTGCATGCGACTGTCGCACACAGCGACTGACGTCTGTCCGTCAGAAAGTCACATTGCATGGGTTCCTCCACAACCGGGCAATTTGCTGCAATATGTCCCGCTTGCCGGCAGCGGTAGCAAACAATCCTTTTGGCTGCCTCTTGAGCCCCCGACTTCCCAGGCTGTTCTCACCAAACCCTGGGCAGAGCTCCCACCCTCTCACTCTCTCCACCCTCACCCCTTGGAATCATCTTATCCGCCCCTGGGGATGGTCTGGTCTTAGGGTGGAAAGTCCGAGACTGGAAGAGGCCGTCAGGTTCTCTGCAGCCAAGTATCTCTCTACACGATCCACAAGTTTACCGGCCGTTTCTGGGTCTCCATGGCTTACCCACTTTTGAATGGCGGTAGGAAGAGCTCTCAAGAAACGATCCATCACAACACGTTCCACAATCTCCGGTGCGGACAAAGTCTCTGGCTGTAGCCACTTCCTGCTCAGGTGAATGAGATCATACATTTGAGACCTGGGGGGTTTTCCAAGCTGGAAAGTCCAGTTATGCACACGCTGAGCCCGGACAGCCAGGGTGACACCCAGCCTTGCCAATATTTCAGCTTTTAGCATCACATAGTCTTTTGCTTGGTCAGGCTCTAGGTCATAGTAAGCTTTCTGCGATTCACCAGTTAACAGAGGAGCCACCAGTCCAGCCCACTGCTCCTCAGGCCACTTTTCTCTTTCAGCAGTCCTTTCAAATGTGGTCAAAAATACCTCTGGATCATCCTCTCCAGTCATTTTTGTCAATAAACGACTCACCCCAAAGGACGCGGTATTAGTGGGACGGCTTTCCTCACTGGTCTGCGGACGTTGCTGCATTACTGCTTCCATCTGTTGTTGTAGTCTCTGCTCTTGCTTCTGCAACAGGTCTATGAAGCGGGCCTCAGATTGCTGCTGGGCTTGTTGCTGGGCTGCGAAGCTCTGTTGTTGAGCTGCAAGGCTCTTTTGCAAACCTGCATTTGTCTGCTGTTGATTGGCATTTGCTAGAGCCAGCTGTTTCAGTATCTCCTCCATGCTGGCTTAAAAAAAAACTGCCCGCATTCTCCACCAACTATGAGGGGGTTAGCTCGGTAGCGGGTGTGTGTGACCCCCTGGATGGGCTCCCCACACAAAAACAGGCCCAGCAGACGGAGGTTGTGGTTTTCAAGATCAAAAGGTGCGGTTTATTTCTCTATTTACAGTGACAAAAACACAGCAAAGCAAAAAGAAACATAAACAAAATAAATCCTGGTCAGCTTGACCTCTGACTAAACATGCAGGTTTCCCTAACTAACAACTGGGATCAGCCTGGTGCTGTCCTAGTCCCTAAGTCCCTGGTTTAGTAAATGTCCAAACAAATAGCCACACAGGCTTTGTCTCACCGCACAGGGGTTCACTCTCCCTAGACAGTCCACACAGGTCTGGGTCCAGGCATGAGCAAACACCTAATGAAGCTGGGAGTTTTTATAGAGGCCTTAAACGAGCTGACAAGCTTCAGCTGGTCTCATCAACTCCCTGCCTGCACGACGCCCAGCACTCTCCCTAGAGGTATGAATCATCCATGAGCCCACTAGCCTCAGCTGGGCTTCATCAACTCTCTCCCTAGTTGTATAAGTCGGCATAAAGCCTGAATCTGGGAGAAATATACCTACCCCCCTGGATGCAACTAGGTGACTTTACCTTCCTGCTGTCACACCAGTTATTTAATGAAATGGCTTAGTTAAAGTAAACTGAAGTGTACGAACTTAAAAAAACATAAAAATAAAAAATTGCTTCTTTTGGGGTTCCATAGGAAGTGACCTAAATAGTCACATTTGTCCCGTGTCATAATTCCTCCCCCAAAAATGACACAAGTGTGGAAATGGTTTTATTTATTGTTCAAATACATTCTTAAAGGGAAAAAAATATAATTATTTTTATATTGATGATGGTAATCTTATGGTCCTCAAAGGGTTAAATGCAAAAATAAATTTATTAAATTGCAGCTTACCAATCCAACATGGTGGTTTCATTATTTTTTAGGCTTTTTTCCTTTATTTTCATCTGGTGATCCTGCTGGTAAGTCTGTTGTTTTTCAACTTACTTTAACAGACCAAGCTGTCCAGTCAAAATAGTAGTTAGAGGATCGAGACAAACTATTTACCACTGATAGTGGTGCTTACAAAGACCAGTGTTTAATAATTTATGTAAAACCTTTATTCTAAAAGAAAAAAAAACCTGTTGCTGGAAATTATTATAAAGTATTAGCTGGAGTTCAGCTTAAATTTCTTAGCCAAATCCCTCAAAATCTGCTAGTCCATCTAACACTCCCCTCCCCCAGACTAACAATGCTGCTCTCCAAAGGTGTCTTCTTTACTACTTCATCCAGAACTCAGATACCCTAAGATAGGAAATGTGATATTGACAGGATCAACGGGTGAAATAAAGAAAAACTCATACAAAAGAAAACAAATGCAGTCATTGGATTGGTAAACTGCAATATATTCCCATTTTTGTATTGGGATTTAATACCCCTTTAATGTCACATACTCCTGTGCCTGGTGCCGTGGGCTTCTACATTCCTCCATTACTTTACCTTTAGCAAATAAAGCACTTGCATTACCATTAGCAATCTTGGCCATAATTTTCTATGTGATGAATAAAACTTTCAGTAACTATACAACAGAACACATCAAAACTTATCCCATAATAGCCAGAGACTGGAATATTCCGTACACAGGACTGAGACACAACATTTATAATAACAATGGTATCTACCCTGAATAGTTTGAGCCTACACCCGGAAGACAATAGACAGCAGGGACGAGGGGAACAATAGTGATGCAATACGGTGTATATAGTAAACACAACAAACAATAGTACAGGTGGACCCTCCAGGAAGACAATATGAATACTAAACACTTGCAGTGTTATGGTAATGGCTACCACAACCAATTCAACAGGCAATGTTAGGGGTAGAAAATTTATCTCAACTAATAAAAAATAAAGTATGCTAGATGCAAAGAGATATTAAAAAAAAATCCAACAAATCTTTATCTGATTAAAAGACCATATACACAGCTCCATACCCTAGAACATTTATAACAATGTAAAGAAAAACCAAAACTGTTATCTACTCGTGGAAATTGGAAGTCACTTCTATAAATTTCCACTTTTCCAACACTAAAGCCCCAAAACACTTTCTCCTATAACTCTAAAGCCCTGTACACACGATCGGTTTTACCGATGAAAACAGTCCGATGGACTTTTTTCATCGGACAAACCGATCGTGTATGGGCCCCATCGGTCTTTTTTCCATCGGTAATGCCGCGTACACACGATCATTTTTCACGTCGTGAAAAATGACATTTTTCACGTCGTGAAAAATGACATTTTTTTTTTAACAAGAAAAACGACCGTGTGGGGTCTTTTTGACATTTTTCCTGACGTGAAAAATTTCATTAAAAACTACGAGAAAAATTAGAACATGCTCTAATTTTTCTCGTCGTTTTTCTCAACGTTTTTTTCCGCGACAGTTTTCCCATAGGGAAACACTGCCACGGAGCCAACACACGGTCATTTTCTCGACGTGAGAAAAAATGACGGGAAAAACGTGTGTGGGGGAACAAGCCGTTCCCTCGTTTTTAATGTCATTATTCACGGCGTTTTTTTAACCGCCGTGAATAATGATCGTGTGTACGTGGCATGAGGCTGGTCATAGATGGGAAGGGTTTAGAGAGGAATCTCTAGAAATAAGCCCAGACATGACAGCTCCAATATTCCTATCCTGACAGGTCCCTTTAATTGTTCCTCAAACCATAAAATGTAATCAGCATAAAAATCATATCTATTGTGTGTGTGTGTGTGTGTGTGTATATATATATATATATATATATATATATATATATATATATATATATATATATATATATATATATAAAATATTTTCAATAAAGTCCTTTTTAAACTAAACCCATTGGTATACAATGTTACTGGAAATTAGACATACTGGTATAAAAGAACCAGCAAGAACCTACAGCAGATGTCACAAAATGTTTTTTTTTTCTCTTAATGAATTACCTTGTTAGTATTCTCTCTTGAATTAGTTATTCAGTCTATAATCAGGTAAAAATCTTTTAAGATTAACATTTCCACCATATTACCCATAAAATGGAAAATTATTTTTGTTTTATTCCTCAGTAAATTTTAAATTATCTGGGTTCCATCATGTTAATTCTATCACTTATGCCGCGTACACACTATCATTATTCACGGCGGTTAAAAAACCGCCGTGAATAATGTCATTAAAAATGAGGGAACGGCTTGTTCCCCACACACGGTCGTTTTTCACGTCGTTTTTTCTCTTGTCGAGAAAAACGACCGTCTGTGGGCTCCGCGGCAGTGTTTCCCTATGGGAAACACTGCCGTGGAAAACATGTCGAAAAAAACGACGAGAAAAATTAGAACATGTTCTAATTTTTCTCGTCGTTTTTAATACCGTTTTTCTCGTCGAAAAAAACGACAGAAAGCCCACAGACTATCGTTTTTCTCGTCGAATGGGAAAAATTTTGTTTTTCTCGACGAGAAAAACGGCCGTGTGTACGCGGCATTATTCTCTAGAAAACCTGTTCATATGTAAATTGGCAGCAGCAATCCAGGCTTATTTACATAACATTTACATTAGAAGTCAGCCAATGGAAACCCTCCATTCTCTGACTTCCCCGCCCATCTCCCTTGTATAAAGCGGGTCTCAACCTCTCATCAGTCATTCTACTTTCAGAGATCCTGGTATACTCATCTATTACAGCCTAGCTGGAGATTTGGTGACATTGTCTGGTGTTGAGCTGCAGGAGAACTGAATATTCAGAGAAACAAATCTGACTTAATCACCGCTGAATCCTCCACCACATTAAGGTAAGGTCACTTTCATCCAACCAATCTATGTATCTTTATATATTTATCACATAAACCTTTGCAGTATTATTATTATTATTATTATTATTATTATTATTATTATTTAATGAACATTCAGATAAAGAACTATATATTAAAAACTGCCAAAAGAGGCAATGGATGGAGTTTCAGAACAGGATATTATGTAATACAATGTATAGAGAAGACAGGATAGACATTGGAGGCTTGCAGTGACCAGCCTGTTGAAAACATTTTTAGTAATAAATTAAATGCAACAAAAAGTTGAGGTTTGTAATTTATGTGATGTAATACAAAGGAAAACATGTGTTTGGGTGGCCAAATAATGTATCATTTTATGTAAATCTCCTATTACAAGTATATTCCAATCTGTACAAAACAATTTAACAATTGTTGAGTTTTTGGTATGAAAGATTTCCTTACAAAAAAAACAGGAGTACAACATGTTTCATAACTATCTCACTGAGCATTCCCTTCAATTCATTTCATGAACTGTGTCAGTCTGATACTATGAGGTTTTGCTGAGAACATAAAGCTAAAAATAACATTGAGCCGGAAAATGCGTTAATTTTTTTTTTTAAGATGCCTGAAAAGAGATGTGACAATGGAGTGTTTGGATGTTATGACAGGACAGGACACCCCGACCATCGCAAGCTGACCCCCGCCCGTTACTGCACCAGGTACACAGAACGCCCGGGCAGCAGCTGGAGAGGACATACAGCGTGCAGCCACGCTGCGCTGCGCAGGAGTGAAGAGAGGAGGAGGAAGACACAGGCTGCGGCGCTGGAGGTATGTTCCGGGCTGGCTTTAAAAAAAAAACTGCCTAAGGGAGCCTGGGCTTTTGTTAGCTTTGTGATTGTGTCTGTCACCTCTCCAGCGGGTGCGGACCGCACCCGCCTAGCAACGTCTCTGACCACTAGTCAGTACCTGGACAGTGGACTACATACAGCGGTCTCCCCACTGTGTCACGACTCACGGAGCTTAGTCTGAAATTTACTTTGGCCGCGCTGTGACAGGTCCCGCCTCCTCCTAGACCAGCGTGTGAGATAGGCAGAATACTGATCTAATGGCAGGAAATAGACGCAGTGTTCAGCCTATCCCACACGCGGGTCTAGGAGGAGACTGGCATTTGTCACAGCGCGGCCGAAATACATTTCAGACTAAGCTCCGAGAGTCGCGAGTGACACAGCGGGGAGAAGACGTGACATGTAGACAAGAGCACTGCAGCCATAGCCAAAATGCAAAGCGGCCCCAGGTCAGGCAGCCTACCGGGACATGTCCCGGGAACTCGGTAGGCCAGTCCGGCCCTGCACTGAGCATTCCCTTCAATTAATTTCATGAAGTCTGATACTATGAGGTTTTGCTGAGAACATAAAGATAAAAATAACATTGAGCCGGAAAATACCATGAAAATGTATTTATTTTTTAAGATGCCTGAAAGGAGATGTGACAATGGAGTGTTTGGATGTTATGACATCACTCATGGTTATTGTGGGTCATTCTGGGACTTCACAGTTTTGGGGAGAATGTTTTAAGGAAGAGTCACTAATATCTTCTTTTAGCATGGCCTCTGCTGTCTTGTACTGGGTACAAAAAGTCAGAGAATCATTTTCCATATTTTATATGATAGTTCTGATAAAAATTACACTTTTTACCTGACTGAGCTCTGTGTGTATATCCTCCCGACGTTGTGTAACAAAACTGGAAACTCAGCATAGCTGGTTAGCAACAAGAAAACTGAGTATCTCTTGTAGGTCATCCTTATGATATGTTTAGTCTTTTTATGGCAGTGTCTGCCGAAATATGAGGGTCACCAAGATGTTTCTGACAGCAGATGCACCTTTCCATCAAATGCTGGCCAATTTTTTATTACATTTCCTTCCCCAAGGACACTTGAGGAAAAAATTTGTTATTTGACCACCAGTTACCGAGCTGGCCCCTGCAGACAACTTAACTATATCCCGCCACTTATTTATGTATTTCTATGTGTCTTGATTTTTCCATTTGTTTTTGTACTTGTTAAAGTTATACCATTACATGGATGTGGAGGTCTATTAAGCATTTCATATTTATGGATATATAACTGAGGATAACCGTATTCATATTTGACACATTTCTATGGTTTCTTTTTAAAGATAATTTGTCTGCCTAATAATGTAATAAAAACATTGTTTGTTTCCTCTCCAGGACACTATGGCCTCCGTTGCTCATGGTGTGGAACGTCTTCTGGACAGAATGGTCTCCTTCTCCATACAAGGATTACAGAAGGTAGACATACAGGAGCACTTTCTTATTGTGAACGAACTTGGAAAAGGTGGTTTTGGAAAAATATTCTCGGCACACAACAGGAACACAGGTAATTAATCTAATCACCATTTCAATGTCTTCTACAAATATTTATGTATATAAGTAAATTTGATCTGTAAGATATAGACTTTTCAAAAGAGGTCACTAATTGTAGACATACTCCAAAGTAAAAGGAGCAGTAAAGTAAATATTTACATCTCTATAAATATAAAATGTATAAAACATCAATACATGTTGGTAAGATTATTTTGGGAACTATGTCTGATTCTTGGGAGCAGTTTTGCAAATCTCAAAATGTCTTGATTGGTACATATCTGTCTGAAGGAGTGAACAGATATCCAATTAATTAAAGGAATAGGTGAGGGACAGTCAGGCTGGAGAGGATTTGATGCTAAAAATGCTGGTTGTCCTCTAGCCAGATGTCTTCTGGTATGGCTGAGGTTTAACATTAAATGAAGCATAATACATTCTCAATCTAGGAGTAACAGTGAAACATACAGAAATTACCAGTTTAATATTTCCAATTTTTTTCTCTAATGTTAAACTTATTTTTTGTTTTGCACAGATCAAAGAATGGCATTGAAGGTCATAGATAAAAACAGGAGCAGTCAGCGGTCTTTCCTCCGGGAGTTCAGTATTTCATTTTTACTTTCAGTTCATCCCAACATCATTGAATGCTATGGCCCCGCCTTCACCACCACCGACCACTTTGTATTTGCCCAAGAACTGGCACCTCTTGGCGATCTGCTCTCCATGATTATACCAAATGTAAGTACAATTAGATACTGTATAAGTACAAATATATATATATATATTTTTTTTTAGGTTTGCATAGAGTTAAGAAGAGTTAAAACTCCTGTCAATTTATTTTATGCTGTCTGTATCATTTTGGAAAGATTTCCTATCACTTTCTCTCCCAGAGATGCAACAGGAAGTGAGAGGAAACTCTCTTAGTTTACGTTAGAGGAGGTGTCCATGTTGAAAGATTTACCTGAACCTATTGTTCTAACTATTTGTACTTGTTCTGAGCACCTACCTACCTACATACATACATATGGCAAAAGAATACATACATACCGTTCATATGGCTATACATATAATTTTATTGTTTCTGGGTAAATATTCAGAATTTCTTGCTTCTGAATTAGTATTCATATTTTCTCCTTATATTCTACAGTACTGTATTTAACATCTTTTGTACCTTGGTTATTTTTATTAATTTACTTTTTTTTTTTAGGTTGGAATTCCATAAGATGCAGTAAAAAGATGTGTTGTGCAGATCTCAAGTGCTCTTGAATTCATGGCAGCAAAAGGACTGGTACACATGGATGTGAAGCCTGATAATGTTTTAGTTTTTGACCAGGACTGCCACTCCATCAAGCTCACAGACTTTGGCCTTGCTAAGGTCAAAGGGACAGTGATTAGAGGCAAGTGTGGCACCATGTCCTTTATGGCTCAAGAAATGTGCAAAGTTGACATTTCAGATGGCCTGGTTGTGCATAGCAGCCTTGATGTTTGGTCGTTTGGAGTGGTCATCTATTGCCTACTTACAGGGGAGCTTCCATGGGAGGATGCCATTCCTGATGACATCAAGTATAAACATTTTGTTGAATGGTAAAGCAATTTCCAAATGCACAAATTTCCAGAAGCATTGACCAAGGTTGGCTCTGGGATTTGGTGGATGCTGGGTGATCTTTTGGCCATTGACTATACTAAAATATGTCAACCTTCGGAAGTGCTTAAGTACCTGAATGAAAGCTGGAAAGCAGAAATCACAAGACAAGGTGATGAGGATCCCATAGAAAAAAGTTCTTCTGTGCAATCTCATGAACCCCTGTGTGAGGCTTCCCATCTGAGCACCTCACAAGACAGTGACACAACTTTCAGCTCCATGTCTGGCCGTTTGGTTATAGACACTTCTGAATCGGAATCTGAGATTATTTCAGAGCCACAGAAGGACAACTTGGCAATCATTTTCGATGATGAGTTCTCTTTACATGTTGGTGCAGAAGTAAATATCGGTTAAACGAGAATTGGAAGGTGATGGAGCATCTGAAAGAACATCACATATGGTCAGTAGGGATGAGCTCGATGTTCAAGTCGAACATAGGGTGTTCACTGGTTCGTCGAAAAACTAACATTATGGGGCGTTCGCAGCAAATTCGAGCGGTGCTGAATGCCTCATAATGCACTGCGAGATCGCAGTGCATTGCTGTATGCTTGCTGCATGCTGCATACTTTGGCCAATCCCAGCGCCCTCTGCTAAGAGAGCCATAATTGGCCAAAGGCAGGGTGCCTTTGGCCAATCGTGGCTCAGGGGGACTAAGTCTATGCCCCACACTATATAAAGCTACCTGCACGTCGGCCCTATGTAGTGTGTTGTTGGCGTAGACGTAGAGAGTGTGATTTGGATTGAGCAGGCAGGCAGGTTATTCAGCTAGCTCAGCTTGTGTGTGTGTGTGTATGTATGTATGTATGTATATATATATATATATATATTACACTGCATCAAGTGTAGTCTATTTCTCACTGCAGGCCATTTCTGGTGTACTTTTTCTTATATACTTCTGGTTAGGGATGAGCTTCGAGTTCGAGTCGAACCCATGTTCGACTCGAACATGGTCTGTTTGGCCGTTCGCCGAATTTCAAACATTATGGGCCGTTCGCGCAAAATTCGAGTGGCGCGTCACGGCCCATAATTCACTGCGGCATCGCAGTGCATTGCTGGCTGATGATTGGCCAAGCATGCACTATGACCCGCATGCTTTGGCCAATCACAGCGCGGAAAAAATTGAGAGCCATAATTGGCTTAAGCCAGGAATGGTGGTTTCCGACAATGGCACCAACCTCCTCTCTGCCCCCCGACAGGGACACCCTGTTTGGCTCACGTCCTTAACTTGGTGGTGCATCGGTTCTTGGGCAGGTACCCGGGCTTACAGGATGTCCTGAGGCAGGTCAGAAAAGTCTGTGTGCATTTCTGCCGGTCATATAATGCCAGTGCTCGGCTGGCTGACCTGCAAAAGGAATTTAACCTGCCCAAGAACCGCCTAATCTGTGACATGCACACCAGGTGGAACTCAACGTTGGCCATGCTGCAGCAGCTGCACACGCAGGAGAGGGCCATCAATGAGTATCTGTGCCAATATGGCACCAGGACAGGGTCAAGGGAGCTTGTTTTTTTTTTTTTGCCATGCCAATGGGTCATGATCAGGGATGCATGCACTGTCCTGGCACCATTTGAGGAAGCCACAAGGATGGTGAGCAGTGACAGTGCATGCATCAGTGACACTGTCCCTCTTGTCCACCTGTTGGAGCACACGCTGTGTGGAATAATGGACAGGGCACTTGAGGCAGAACAGAGGGAGGAAGAGGAGGACTTACCTCTCAAGGCTCCCTTTATCCAGACAGTGTTCCTGCTGGCCCGCCTATCACACAGGAAGAGGAAGAGGAGGATTGTGTCAGTATGAAGGTGGAGCCTACCACTCAGCATCAGCAGCAGTCTTCAAAGGATCAATTACAGTCCCAAAACACCCATGGACTTGTACGTGACTGGGAGGAGGTGGCTGCGGATCATGTCGTCCTGAGTGACCCAGAGGACTCCGGACCGAATGCCTCAGAAAACCTACGCTGCATGGCCTCCCTGATCCTGAAAAGCCTGCGGAAGGATCCTCATATTCGTGCTATCAAGGAGGAGGGGTCATTAATGGCTGGCAACCCTCCTTGATACACGTTACAAGGGTAAGTTTGCGGACCTTATCTTGCCGTCGCAGAGGGAGCAGAGGATGAAACATCTTCGGTAGGCCTTGCAGAAAGGTCTGTGCAATGCGTTCCCAGAGACTGGGAGGTTACAAATTCCTGGTCCTTGACTACGTGTTGCTGAGGCTTCAGTCAGTCAAAGAAGGAGCGTTGGAGAAGGTGGCCGTCTGACCGATGCGTTCAGACAATTTTTTAGTCCGCAGTCCCAAGGTATGATCGGTTCCAGCAGCCATCGCCAGCGGCTGGTTTACATGGTGCATGAATACCTAGGGGCAAGATCAGACTTGGACGCCTTTCCCACCGAAAATCCTCTAGGTTACTGGGTCTTGAGGATGGATCACTGGCCAGAGCTTGCATAGTATGCAATTGAGCTACTGGCCTGTCCTGCATCCAGTGTTCTTTCGGAACGCACATTCAGTGCTGCTGTAGGCTTTGTAACCGATCACAGGGTGCGCCTGTCCACCGACTCGGACGATCGACTGACCTTCATAAAAATGAATCAGTCTTGGATCACCACCAGCTACCAAGCATCTAATGCTGATGTAACCGAATATTATTTTTTTTAAATGTCAGACCCCTTCAAGACTGCCTGTGCTGATGCTGAGTGACTATCCTGTTATGCTGAGTGACATTCCTCTTCCTCCTCAATGATCATGCTGATAGGTTGTACGAACATGTTTGGTTCTGGGTGTGGGGTTCCCCTTAATATCCATACAAGACCCAAATGGGCTGGGGGGGGAGACCCATGCCGATTTTCTCAATGCTTTTCATCCATATTGCCTGGGACCACACATTACATTAAAGCCGCAAGCAGTTTTTTTACTTTAGAAATGTCATTTTGTGCAGGGACAGTTCTAAACACGGGAAACATGTGCCACTTCACAGGCATACTATAGACACCCCCCAGGTACGATATTTAAAGGAATAAAAGGAATATTTTACTTTTTTTTTTACTTTAAGCATCATTAAAATCACTGCTCCCGAAAAAACGTCAGTTTTTAAAACATATTTTTGCATTGATACACGTCCCCTGGGGCAGGACCCGAGTCCCCAAACACTTTTTAGGACAATAACTTGCATATTAGCCTTTAAAATTATCACTTTGGATTCCGAACATTCAAGTCCCATAGACTTTAACGGGGTTCGATAGTTCGCGCAAACTTTCGGTCCGTTCGCAGGTTCTGGTGTGAACCGAACCGGGGGGTGTTCGGCTCATCCCTACTTCTGGTGGTGTACACAGTACACAATACAGTGCAGCCATAGTTGCTATTACACTTCTGGTGGTGTACACAATACAGTGCACCCCTAGTGCAGTTGCTACTACTTTTCTGGTGGTGTACACAGTACACAATACAGTGTAGTGTGGTGTTGCAAAACAAAATTTATAGCATGTCCGGAAGGCCACCAAGGAGAGGTAGACACTCACAGGCCACTAAAAGAGGGCAAGCAGGCTCTGTGTCTACAGTCAACAGTGCTGGTCATGGACATGGTGCATCCTCTGCACGTGGCCTTGGGGCACGCTTGTCTTTTTTTTATGCTGCTGGCAATGTTATTGAACCACAACATGCAGACAAGTTGGTGGAGTGGATAACAAAGCCATCCTCATCCTCCTCATCCTCTGTCACCCAGGCCCAATGCAGCCTCTTCCGTCTTTTCTGATACCATATATATCTTTTCTAATTTTTATTTTTCCTTTGTTAGCTAAATATGCTCTGCTTTTGAAGAAGCATGTTCGCACGCGAAACATGTCAAGCCTCTGACCCTGATCAATGCAACTTGGAAACTCCTTGCTCTTGGTGTTCAGCCACCTCTCAGGACTTTGTCATTTTGGAAAGATTTTCTTCCTAAGGTTCCGCTAATATTGTGGCTTTCCAAACAGCTGTTGCATCGATTGTGGTTATATATATGCATATTTGTCCTTGCTTTTATAGGTCTTTTAAGAATTGCAATTTTGTATATTTTTTCTAATAAATACTGTTATATTTTTCTAAACAAGTTTTATTCTGTGCCACAAAAGTCCAAAGTCCCAAAAAATTTCCTTCTAATATGAAATTGAGCTACTGGCCTGTCCTGTCCTGTCCTGCATGCAGCGTTCTTTCTGAATGCACATTCAGTGCTGCTGGAGGGTTTGAAACAAATCACAGAGTGTGCCTGTCCACAGACTCTGTTGATAGGCTCACATTCATAAAAATGAATCAGTCTTGGATCACCAGCTACTAAGCACTTGATGCTGATGTAATCAATTGATTTTTCTATGGATGTGGGATCCCTTGAAGACTGCCTATGCTGAATGACTATCTTATTATGCTGAGTGACTATCCTATTCCTCCTCAATCTTGATGATGCCAGCTTCTAAGAATATTTTTGGTTCAGGGCACCCCCACCACTGCCTAAGGCCCATTTTTTGTGCCCCTGTTTAACAGGGGCATGTAATTACAATTTTTGATTGAATATTTCACAGCAGTGCTCAACAAGAGTATCTGCGAGGGCTTACAGTGTTCTGGTACCACTAACACCTAAGGCCCAATTTTCTGCAGAGTTTATAGGGCAGGTCATATAGTATATACAGTATACTGCTGTTCAGAGTATATAAAGCCTGGGGGCCGCGCGCCTTTTTTATTTTTATTTGGGTGTGGGGTTCCCCTAATATCCATACCAGACCCAAAGGGCCTGGTAATGGACTGGGGGGGAACTTATGCAGTTTTTCCTCGATGATTTTCATCTATATTGCCTGGACCCGACAATACATTACAGCCGCAAGCAGTTTTAAATGACTTTTTTTCCTTTAGAAATGTCATTTTGCTGCAGGGACTGTTCTAAACACGGGAAAAATGTGCCACTTTACAGGCATGCTATAGACACCCCCCCAGGTACGAAATTTAAAGGAATATTTCACTTTTATTGTTTCACTTTAAGCATTATTAAAATCACTGCTCCCGAAAAAACTGCCATTTTTAAAACGTTTTTTTGCATTGATACATGTCCCCTGGGGCAGGACTCGGGTCCCCAAACACTTTTTATGGCAATTACTTGCATATTAGCCTTTAAAATTAGCACTTTTGATTTTTCACGTTCGTGTCCCATAGACTTTAACAGTGTTCGCTCAAACTTTTTGCCAGTTTGCATATTCTGCCGCGAACCTAACCGGGGGATGTTCGGCTCATTCCTAATGGTCAGTCTTCTGAGGTATGTCATTATCTGTATTAAATTGAGGGGTTATAAGATTCTATATGTATTTTGTAGTAGTCAGCTCCCCAATTCAAACTGTTAGGGGCATGTCACACTACTAGTTCTGCACCAAGTGTGTAGGCATTACTCTTTGCACCACCATATCTACCACTGATTTTTTTGATCTTTTTACTAAAGGCATGTCTTCTCTATCCAGACCATGGCTCCCAACCTCCCTTTAATTAGAGGTGTGACAGAACCCACTGTCACTGTGTGCTTTGGAAGGGACTGAGGGCGGGCCTCCTACCCACAGATTATGGCACAGAAGAGACTGAGACTCTGGGAGAAGCTGGAATTGAGATAATGTAATGCTACATCCCTTCTCCCCCATCCCCCCCCCCTCTTGTTGCTGTGTTTAGCTGTGTTGAGTCATGGCACATAGACAATGGTCTGGACTGCAGACATCTCTCCGCAGGGGATGTGTATTGAGGGGTTGCCTGCTTACCATAATCCCTTTATGTTTATCTGTAGTCTCTGTTTCAATGTACAAGTGTTCAGTTCCCATTGGTTCTTCCTTGTCCCCTACCCCCCCCTATGACAAGGCTAAGGGGAGTGTCCCTAACTGTGTGTAAAAGTGTATGTTTTGTATTTAATAAATGGTTGATGCGCTGCATGTTTAACCCTCAACACCTGTGTGGCTTGTCTCGTGATTGAGGGGTTAAGGGCTGGTTATGGCGAATCTGCAGGCTGCGGGTGCGTTTGGAGGACAGGAGACACAAGACTGGCGGATGTGCCCAGCTGGGGTATCTGAGATCCGTCACAGTGGTGGCAGCAGTGGGGTGTCTCCTGCAGTCCGGGACATCCAAACCACCACCAGGATTCAAGATCCGGGCAGCCGCCGAGGAGCAATACGGGGACCAGCCAGCATGAGAGCGGAGTTCGGGAGGAGGCTGCAAGACATGCGGAAGCAACATCGGGGACCAGCGACAGAGCGCACCATGCTCGGCTGGGAGGATGTGATCCGCTGGCAACTCTGGCATGAGACACTAAGCCACGAGCGGCACCATCAGGGGAAGATCCTTCCCTCCTCCACAAAGATGTACTGGACGCAGTACCGGGCGCGAGAGGTGTTCCTGAGGGAACGACCGCGAGATGAATGTAAGATGGAGCTCGGAAGATTGGTCCAGGAGGAGATGAGGCTGGACGCCAGCTACAGAGCCCTGGAGCTCTGGACTGCAGACATCTCTCCTCAGGGGAAGTGTATTGAGGGGTTGCCTTCTTACCATAATCCCTTTATGTTTATCTGTAGTCTCTGTTTCAATGTACAAGTGTTCAGTTCCCATTGGTTCTTCCTTGTCCCCTACCCCCCTCTATGACAGGGCTAAGGGGAGTGTCCCTAACTGTGTGTAAAAGTGTATGTTTTGTATTTAATAAACGGTTGATGCTCTGCATGTTTAACCCTCAACACCTGTGTGGCTTGTCTCGTGATTGAGGGGTTAAGGGCTGGTTATGGCAAATCTGCAGGCTGCGGGTGCGTTTGGAGGACGAGAGACACAAGTCTGGCGGATGTGCCCATCTGGGGTATCTGAGATCCGTCACAAGGGGGATCACCCTTTTTTTTGGAACTAGATCCCCCTGTCCCTCTGTTCTCCTCAGTTGTCTCTCTTCTGATGTTCAGAGCTCTACAAAAATATACTAACTGCATTAAATGTTATGCCTTCTTGTAGTAAAATGAAATCAGAATTAAAGAATTAAATATTTTATTTAGTTGACAGATCCATTTTAATATGACCTTGCCAAGACAAATTATTACATGTTTAAAGCAGTTACTTGTAGGAACCTGAATTTGATGTGTTTTGTCAATATCAGTGAATCAATTAAAGGATGGTTACTTTTTGGTTGGTGTAGGTCTCTATCCCTTTGTTTAATGCTTTATTGACTAGGATTATCTATTCTAGGGCTGTTTTACAAATGACAAAAAACTCCTATAAATCCAGTGTCTGTGACCTTATAATTTATTGGCATTTCATATATATTTATAACATTGTTTTACTGCAGGATATTCACTTATTCTGTAGAGAAGTCATCCTTCAGAACTGACCACATGCCATTTATCCTAATACAATAAATTCCATTTTCACATTTGCAATTCTAGCAGTACCCCCAGTTAAGAGGGCTGCTGGTATAACTTTTGGTTCCCTGTAATGCACCCTGTCAACCCCCGGCAATTGGCTCTAACCTCCCTTGGCACAGTTAGTAGGGGATGATAGGATGGTGCAACCTGCAACTCACGGAGGCACAATCCTATAGTAGAACACACACAGCAATAGAGTATAGCTATCTTTACCCGTCTCTTCTGCAAAGTAAATGACACAACACCAATATACGTAACCTTTAAAGTTTTACTCCGATTGTTAGGTAAGCATATAATCGATAGGATGCATATCATGTGCAGAGCCCTGCAATAAAAGAGTATCTCAAAAGACAAACAGATATACAGTATGGTGCATAAATCTAACGGTCCCTGCTGCAGCTATTTTCCCTCGTGGGCAAAGATGGCGCCCAGCAATGTCTACGCTAAGTCAGGCCTGACTGTACTGTGTAGAAGTTCCGTAGGGGAAAATCTTCGCTAGCAAAAAAACGGTGGTGCACTTCTTGAAGAAATACTGTAATCCACAGGGTAAAGGGGTTTTGATAACTTGGTGAATTAAGGCAATCTCTAAAGCTGCTCCGATGCACTGTCCCTCCGGTGCACAGCGCAACACTATTGATAACTACGGATAACAGTTATTGGGCCTAGAGAATCCTATATAGTTCTCTGAGCAAGTGCTTTCTCACCCAACCGGACCAGTCCGTGTCCGTATCTTCCGCTGCTGTGTCTTGGTACACAGGTCTCTCGACATCCAAGTCTTCGGTCCTCCTGGCAACTATGCAACAACAGTGTGGAGAGGCGTCCCTCAGGTTCCTTGGTGAGAGCGGAAGGCTCTTTGGAGAAAGGCCCAGGCTTAGGCCTAGTATCGCCACAGGCTCGGAAAGGAGTTCCACTTGCTGGGCGGGCGGTGTCCAAAGAGACTGAAGCCGGCTCCGCCTTTCTCTTATAAAGTCCACCCCAGCAGTATTTGAGCGGGGCAATGCACCCTGGGTGTCCAGTGGGGTTTTGAGTACAGTAGTCTCTGAGGCCTTAAAACAAACCCCCGCTACACAATGCATGGATAATTTTTATATTTTGCTCTAACAACATTTATTTAATTTTTTTAGATGACAAGTCTGGACTATCCCCAATGGATGAACAAGACCCCTATATATAGTAGTTACTCCTGTGCATTGGGTGGTGCTCTTGATTTTTCTCTGTACAGAAGACACACTTGATTTCTAGCTGGATTCAGTGTACCTAAATTCCTGTTTGAGCTAACAACACGTTTTCTACTGCACTGAAATTCCAAGCAGTGCTGTCAGCCAGGTTTAGAAGGGCATGCTGTACTATGGTATTTGAGAAAATATATATTGATAGTTTAACCACTATGTATTTTATTAATTGGATTAATCAGCATTGACTCTCTATTTATACCAGTAAATACTTCTCTTGTGAAGAACAGTTGGGTACATAGCATCTTCACAATGGAAGGTCATCAGTAATGCTGTATTTACAGTATCTCATTAATGGTTGTCCCCTCTCTCTTCCCCTTTCCTCCGTCTCTCTTCCCCTTTCCTCCCTCTCTCTTTCCCTTTCCTCCCTCTCTCTTCCCTTTTCCTCCCTCTCCCTTCCCTTTTCCTCCCTCTCCCTTCCCCTTTCCTCCCTCTCTCTTCCCCTTTCCTCCCTCTCTCTTCCCCTTTCCTCCCTCTCTCTTCCCCTTTCCTCCCTCTCTCTTCCCCTTTCCTCCCTCTCTCTTCCCCTTTCCTCCCCTTCTTTGTCCTTCTCCTCCTTCTTCTCTTTGTCTTCTACTCCTCCTTCTCTTTGTCTTCTCCTCTTCCTTCTCTTTGTCTTCTCCTCCTCCTTCTATTTGTCTTCTACTCCTCCTTCTCTTGGTCTTCCCCTCCCTCTCTCAAAAATTGTATTGATATGCACCTG
Source organism: Rana muscosa (assembly GCA_029206835.1). Taxonomy (NCBI): domain Eukaryota; kingdom Metazoa; phylum Chordata; class Amphibia; order Anura; family Ranidae; genus Rana; species Rana muscosa. The sequence goes on along the minus strand of CM055116.1, from coordinate 1,290,294,804 downwards.
TCAAACAGGTGTGAAAAAATTGGTCTTTGGGTGTTTATTGTGCCCATGAACCCTACATCAAAAACATTCTTCCAGATGAAATCAACACCCACAACACTAGGCAGCCTAGAAGTCCTGCAGAGATTCCACATCCCAAAAACACTTAATCTGCGACATCGGCATCAGGGTCTTCATAGCTGCTGGTAATTCAGGACTGATTAATTTTGATAAAAGTCAGACGGTCCACGGAGTCTGTGGACAGACACGTTCTATGATCAGTAACAAAACCTCCAACAGCACTGCCTGTTCGGAAAGCACGCTGGATGCAGCTTAATAGCATACTGGATAAGTTCTGACCAGTGGTCTATTCTCATGACCCAGTAAGCCAGTAGATTGTTGACTGGAAAGCTCTCCATCTCTGTTTTCGCCCCCAGGATTATCGTCCACCATGTGACATAGACGCTGCCGATGGGATGTGGAAACTGACAGCCCTGGGTGGCTAGGTCTAAAAAAAATTGAGAAATGCATCACTTAGGCAGCCACCTTCTCCACCGCTCCTCTCTTGACCAACAGAAGCCTCAAAACTAAGTTTCCCCTGACACTGTAACCTACTAAAGTTGGGAAAAGCATTCGATAAACTTCTCTTTAAGGCGTCCTCAAGAGATTTCATCTTCTGCACTCTCTGTGGGGATGGGATGAGTTCTGAGACTTTCCCCGTATTAGACATGTGCAAAAGGAAAAAATTTGTTTTGTTTCGTTTCGTTTTAATTCGTTAATTAATTAATTTCGTTTAGTTAGATTCGTTAAATTTGTTAAATTCGTTTTTGGATTTCGTTTTGTTTTCGACCGAATTCGAAAATCGGTCGCATTCGAAAATATTTCAACCGAATTCGAAAATATTTCTACCGGATTCGAAATTATTTCAACATGATTCGAAATTATTTCAACCGCATTTGAAACTATTTCAACCGGATTCGAAAATATTTTGCGACCCGACTTTGGGTCCACGTATCTCAGGGTCACTTAGTAATAGAAACCCCAAATTTGGAGATGTTATAGTGCTAGTTCTACTGTGTTTGCATACCAAATTTGGGGTTTCTAGCTACAAGTGGCCCCGAGATATGTGGCCCAAAATTCGGGTCGCAAAATGTCATTCTCTGCTGCAGAAAAGTGTTTGACATTTTGCGACCCGATTTTGGGTCCACGTTTCTCGGGGTCACTTAGTGATAGAAACCCCAAAATTGGTATGCAAACACAGGAGAACTAGCACTACAACATCCCCAAATTTGGGGTTTCTATCACCAACTAACCCCGAGATACGTGGACCCAAAATCGGGTCGCAAAATATTTTTGAATCCGGTTGAAATAGTTTCAAATGCGGTTGAAATAGTTTTAAATGCGGTTGAAATAATTTCGAATCATGTTGATACTATTTAAAGCAGATTCGAAAATATTTTGCGACCCGACTTTGAAAAAAAAATGAAATTGATTCTAACAGTCTGCAGGAGATCTGCAAAAAAAAAAAGAAGTGAAATGGCTGTTAATAGTCTACAGGAGATCTGCTAAAAAAATAAAATAAATGCTAATAGTCTGCAGGAGATCTTATGTAAAAAATAGTAATCTGCAAAAAAAATTAAACATGAAATAGATAGTATCTATATTCTATTCTATTCTATTCTATTGTTTTTCTAGTGTATTCTCTATTTCTATTCTAATCTATTCTATCCAAAGTTAAAATTAATTAATTATTTTTTTTTTTAATTCCTACTGTTCGAAATTAAAATGTATTCTATTCGAAATTCGAATTTCATAAGATGGTTGCATATTCTTTCTATTTTATTCTATTAAATTATATTTTTTTTCTATTCTGTTCTAATCTTTTCTATTTGAATTATAAATTTTGAAAGATGGTTAGTTACTTACTTATATACATCTGTCACATAAAAAAAAGATGTGAAATGGCTGTCATGGATGTCGATCGCAAGGCAAGTACATATGCTGTATGTCATTGTCCGAGTGCCACGTGACCGGCCACGAGTGCCACGTGACCAAGTTGTGGATTGTCCACTTGCCACGTCACCTGCCACAAGTTATGGGGTTCCTAGCACCAAGTGACCCCCAGATATGGGCGATCTGTCAAGTGCTTTTCTGCAGCAGAGAATTAAATTTTGTGACCCGACTTTGAGGCCACGTATCTCGGGGCCACTTATAGCTAGAAATCCCAAAATATTTGGTATGCAAACACATTACAACTGGCACTACAATAACCCCAAATTTGGGGTTTCTATCACCAAGTAACCCCGTTGTAATGCTAGTTCTACTGTGTTTGCATACCAAATTTGGGGTTTCTAGCTATAAGTGGCCCCGAGATACGTGGCCCCAAAGTCGGGTCACAAAATGTCATTCTCTGCTGCAGAAAAGTAGTTGACATATCGCCCATATCTGGGGGTCACTTGGTGCTAGGAACCCCATAACTTGTGGCAGGTGACGTGGCAAGTGGACAATCCACAACTTGGTCACGTGGCAGGTCACGTGACACTTGTGGCCGTTCACGTGACACTTGTGGCCGTTCACGTGGCACTCGTGGCAGGTCACGTGGCACTCGTGGCAGGTGTTGTGGCAAGTGGACAATGACATACAGCATATGTACTTGCCTTGCGATCGACATCCGTGACAGCCATTTCACATCTTTTTTTTTTTTATGTGACAGATGTATATAAGTAAGTAAATAACCTTCTTCCAAAATTTATAATTCAAATAGAAAAGATTAGAACAGAATAGAAAAAAAATATAATTTAGAAGAATAAAATAGAAAGAATATACAACCATCTTCTGAAATTCGAATTTCGAATAGAATAAATTTGAATTTCGAATAGTATGAATTCAAATTTTTTAATTAATTAATTTTAACTTTGGATAGAAAAGATTATAATAAAATAGAAAATAGACTAGAAAAACAATAACCCCAAATTTGGGGTTTCTATCACCAAGTAACCCCGAGATACATGGACCCAAATTCGGGTCACAAAATATTTTCGAATCCGGTTGAAATAGTTTCAAATGCAGTTGAAATAATTTCGGAATCATGTTGATACTATTTCAACCGGATTCGAAAATATTTTGCGACCCGACTTTAGGTCCATGTATTTTGGGGTTACTTGGTGATAGAAACCCAAAATTTGGAGATGTTATAGTGCTAGTTCTACTGTGTTTGCATACCTAATTTGGGGTTTCTAGCTATAAGTGGCCCCGAGATATGTGGCCCCAAAATCGGGTCGCAAAATGTCATTCTCTGCTCCAGTAAAGTGCTTGACATTTTGCGACCCGATTTTGGGTCCACGTATCTCGGGGTCACTTAGTGATAGAAACCCCAAATTTGGTATGCAAACACAGGAGAACTAGCACTACAACATCCCCAAATTTGGGGTTTCTATCGCCAACTAACCCCGAGATACGTGGACCCAAAGTCGGGTCGCAAAATATTTTTGAATCCGGTTGAAATAGTTTCAAATGCGGTTGAAATAGTTTTAAATGCGGTTGAAATAATTTCGAATCATGTTGATACTATTTAAAGCGGATTCAAAAATATTTTGCGACCCGACTTTGAAAAAAAAATGAAATTGATTCTAACAGTCTGCAGGAGATCTGCAAAAAAAAAAAAGAAGTGAAATGGCTGTTAATAGTCTACAGGAGATCTGCTAAAAAAAGAAATAGATGCTAATAGTCTGCAGGAGACCTGGTGAGAAAACTAAATAGATAATAATAGTCTGCAGGAGATCTGCAAAAAAAATAAAATAAATGCTAATAGTCTGCAGGAGATCTTATGTAAAAAATAGTAATCTGCAAAAAAAATTAAACATGAAATAGATAGTATCTATATTCTATTCTATTCTATTGTTTTTCTAGTGTATTCTCTATTTCTATTCTAATCTATTCTATCCAAAGTTAAAATTAATTAATTACATTTTAATTCCTACTATTCGAAATTCAAATTTATTCTATTCGAAATTCGAATTTCATAAGATGGTTGCATATTCTTTCTATTTTATTCTATTAAATTATATTTTTTTTCTATTCTGTTCTAATCTTTTCTATTTGAATTATAAATTTTGAAAGATGGTTAGTTACTTACATGTGTCACATAAAAAAAAAAAATGTGAAATGGCTGTCATGGATGTCGATCACAAGGCAAGTACATATGCTGTATGTCATTGTCCGAGTGCCACGTGACCGGCCACGAGTGCCACGTGACCGGCCACGTGACCAAGTTGTGGATTGTCCACTTGCCACGTCACCTGCCACAAGTTATGGGGTTCCTAGCACCAAGTGACCCCCAGATAGGGGCGATCTGTCAAGTGCTTTTCTGCAGCAGAGAATTAAATTTTGTGACCCGACTTTGAGGCCACGTATCTCGGGGCCACATATAGCTAGAAATCCCAAAATATTTGGTATGTAAACACATTACAACTGTCACTACAATAACCCCAAATTTGGGGTTTCTATCTCCAAGTAACCCTGTTGTAATGCTAGTTCTACTGTGTCTGCATACCAAATTTGGGGTTTCTAGCTATAAGTGGCCCCGAGATACGTGGCCCCAAAGTCGGGTCACAAAATGTCATTCTCTACTGCAGAAAAGTACTTGAAATATCGCCCATATCTGGGGGTCACTTGGTGCTAGGAGCCCCATAACTTGTGGCAGGTGACGTGGCAAGTAGACAATCCACAACTAGGTCACGTGGCAGGTCACGTGGCACTCGTGGCCATTCACGTGGCACTCGTGGCAGGTCACGTGGCACTCGTGGCCGGTGTCGTGGCACTCGTGGCCGGTGTCGTGGCACTCGTGGCCGGTGTCGTGGCACTCGTGGCAGGTGTTGTGGTAAGTGGACAATGACATACAGCATATGTACTTGCCTTGCGATCGACATCCGTGACAGCCATTTCACTTTTTTTTTTTTATGTGACAGATGTATATAAGTAAGTAAATAACCTTCTTCCAAAATTTATAATTCAAATAGAAAAGATTAGAACAGAATAGAAAAAAAATATAATTTAGAAGAATAAAATAAAAAGAATATACAACCATCTTCTGAAATTCGAATTTCGAATAGAATAAATTTGAATTTCGAATAGTATGAATTCAATTTTTTAAATTAATTAATTAATTTTAACTTTGGATAGAAAAGATTATAATAAAATAGAAAATAGACTAGAAAAACAATAACCCCAAATTTGGGGTTTCTATCACCAAGTAACCCCGAGATACGTGGACCCAAATTTGGGTCACAAAATATTTTCGAATCCGGTTGAAATAGTTTCAAATGCAGTTGAAATAATTTCGAATCATGTTGATACTATTTCAACCAGATTCGAAAATATTTTGCGACCCGACTTTGGGTCCATGTATTTTAGGGTTACTTGGTGATAGAAACCCAAAATTTGGAGATGTTGTAGTGCTAGTTCTACTGTGTTTGCATACCAAATTTGGGGTTTCTAGCTACAAGTGGCCCCGAGATATGTGGCCCCAAAATCGGGTCACAAAATGTCATTCTCTGCTCCAGTAAAGTGCTTGACATTTTGCGACCCGACTTTGGGTCCACGTATCTCGGGGTCACTTAGTTATAGAAACCCCATATTTGGTATGCAAACACAGAAGAACTAGCACTACAACATCTCCAAATTTGGGGTTTATATTACCAAGTAACCCTGAGATACATGGACCCAAAGTCGGGTCAAAAATATTTTTAGATTCGAAAAAAATCGGATTCGGTTAAATTCGTTAGTATTGTAATTCGGTAATTCGGATGCATCCGAATGTCCGAATAATGAAAAATTCGTCCGAATTTCGATTCGGAACGAAACGAAATGCACATGTCTACCCCGTATAACGGTGGTCAAGGAGGGTTGCTAACCAATAGTGATCCTTTTCCTTTATGCCACATATTCTTGGGTCCTTTCGCAGGCTTTGAAGCATTAGGGAGCCCATTCACCGCAAATTTGCTGAGGCATGGGAAGCAGACTTCTCGGGGTCACTGAGGGTTATAGTATCTGGAACTGCTTCCTCCCAGTCACATACTACTCCTCCTAATGGTTCTGCGGATGGGAAACCATCTCTTACTGTTTGACGTATGTCTTCCTCTGCTTCAATGCCTCTGAAACTGCCAGAATCCTCCTCTTCCTCTCTCTCCTCTTATGTGTTCTTTGGCATAGGAACAATGATGTCTGCATAAAGTGGGCGTTAAGAGGAAAGGAAGTCCTCCTCTTCATCTCGCTGCTCTGCCTCAAGTGCCCTGTCCATAATGCCACGTAGAGCCTGCTCCAGCAGGAGCACAACAGGGATTGTGTTACTGATGCATGTATTGTCATGGCTCACCATCCTTGCGGCCTCCTCAAATGGTGACAGTACAGTGCATGCATCCTTTAGGAGCAGCCATTGGCGTGGGGAAAAAAAAGCCAAACCGGGGCCTGAGCCTTACTCACACAAGTACTCCTTGACGGCCCTCTGCTGCACGTGCAGCTGCTGCAGCATTGCCAAAGTCGAGTTCCACCTGGTGGTCATGTCACAAATCAGGCGGTTCACAGGCAAGTGGAATTCCAGCTGAATTTCAGCCAACCGAGCACTGGCTGTGAATGACCGCCTAAAACGGCTACACACTCTTCTGGCCTGCTTTAGTAGATCTTCAACCCTGGGTACCTATTTAGGAAATTCTTCACCACCAAATTGAGGACATGTGCCAGGCATGGCACATGTGTCAACTTTCCCTGTCTAAGGGCAGACAGGAGGTTTGTGCCATTATCACACACCGCCATTCCTAGCTCCAGCTGGCGTGGCATGAACCACCTCTGAGCCTGTCCCTGCAGAGGTGCAAAAATCATTGCTCCGGTGTGGTTCCTGTCCCCTAGACACACCACCAGCTGAAGCACTGCATGGCACCTTTTAGCCTGACTCATTAAATCGCCCTTTGAACTCTTAGGAGGTACTGGAGGTTCATAGGACAATTCAGCAGAGGGGGGCATGGAGGAGGAGGAGCGGGTAGAGCTCAAAAATCTGGCATCATCACCAGCTGTATGGAGACGTGTGGCCACAACAAGCTGCAGCACTGAGCCCTGTCCTGCATCCTTCCGAGTTGCAAGCAGAGTTAACCAGTGTGCTGTGAACGAAATATATCGTCCCTGCCAATGCTTGATGGACCACGTGTCAGCTAAAACGTGGACTTTGCGGCTGACTGCATGCCACAACATTGCCTTCCACGTGATGGTAGAGAGATGGAATGACCTTATGTAAAAAGAAATAGCGACTGGGAACCTGTGTTACAGCACATTCTGCAAATTCACGGAAGGGGGCAGAACCCACCAGGCAGAAAGGCAGAAGTTGTAGAGCCAGCAGCTTTGACAAGCTTGCATTTAGACGCTGGACATGTGGGTGGCAGGGACTAAATTTTTTTTTCTGCTGCAGCAGATGGGGCAGATAAATTTGTAAGGTATAGTCTACAGCTGGTGGTGTGCTGCTGGCAGATGTGCTGCAAGAACCTGGGGAACCCTGTGCTATACCATCATCCCTGTCATTGGAGGCTGCTGAGAGATCATGAGGTATAGCAGGGACAGACTGAGGTGAGTAAGGAGGAGGGACAGATTTGTGCCGCTTTTGTTTGGCTTTTAGGTGCTTTTGTCAAAAGGGGCTGAGTTGTGGGAGGTGAAATGCTTTGTCAAGCATGTGGTACCCAAATGGTTGAGACAAAGTTTTCAAACAGCAATTCAATCGGCTGCCCGTTTTCTTAAAATGGCCCAGACAGCTGAGCTGTGGGAAGTGGGTCGGGAGATGACAGCTCTACAATGTGATGGAATAGGGTGGCTGCTCTCTACTCTTCCATGACGGCTGCCTCTTTGGTGTTGTGCCCCACCCTCACTTTCCTCCTCTGCTCTACCCGGCACCCAAGTCGAATCAGCGACCTCATCATCATCATCTCCTCCATCCTCATTACCACTGGAGACAACTTATTATTATACAGGTTTTATATAGCGCCAACAGTTTGCGCAGCGCTTAACAAAATAAAGGCAGACATTACAGTTACATTACAATTTGGTACAAGAGGAATCAGAGGGCCCTTCTCAATGGAGGGTCAATTGATACAAAAGGTAATAGCTGTGGGGGATGAGCTGATGGAGGAAGTAAAACAGTGTAATTTAGAAGCAGGATAGAATTCTTTAAAGAGAAGAGTTTTCAGGGATTGTCTAAAGATGGATAGATTAGGGGACAGTTGGACAGATTGGGGTAGGGCAACTTGGCAATACGCTGTGGCTGGGGGAACATGACTGCCAATTTTTGTACCAGTGTTCTCCCCTCTCTGTAGGCTCATCTTGGTTACTCCAATACCCATTCCACATTTTTACGGTAAATAATATAATTTGGTTTACCTATGTGTTTATATACATGGCATGTTTAATTAATCCCTAATATATGTAATGTGTATTTTCTAGAACCCATGTATCCCCCTGAAGAGACCGTACACAGGTCGAAACGCGTCGGGGCATGCACATCATATAGCTTTTATACAATGTAATGTTGTGCACAATTGTTTTTATACATTTATTGTGGAACTGTACTGTATCATCAGATCTGAAACATGTTTTATTATTTATATTGCATTTCAATTCTATGTTTAATAAATGGTGTATATCATAACTCCATAACAATTGTTTACTTTTCTATTTCGCTGTCCAAAGCCCCATGGGGAACTTTCCTATATCATCCAATTTTTGGGGTGCGCAGCCTCTTTGTATCTTTTAATTGTGTCTTTCCCTGGCTAACATTTTTTCGGGTGGTTAAACACCCCTTCCCCTTATGACACATTGGAGACTATTCCTAGCTGTGTGTTCTTTTGTCATCCTTTCAAACCCCCGCACTTTCCATTTTTTGCACCCTTGATAATTATTCAGGGGTGACATCTAGGGATACCCACCTTTGGGGGGGATCAGATTACAATTGTCTTTTCCCTCTTTTTTCATGCATAAGGAGACATCTATCTTAGAGTCCATGTTTTGCATGATATTTAAATATCTTAAGGATATTTGTTTTGGAACACATTTGCAGGGGTTTCTTTCAGGTCATGGAATTATTACACAGCTCAGGTCCCTAAACTTTAATGCTTAGAATTGGTATTTACCTTATTACATAATTATCTAGTATATTTTTCAATTTCCTTATATATTACACACTCAAGTACCATCCCATGCATTATGGCTCTATGGTGGTTGGCATATCCTGGGAGTCCGGTTCGCGCCCTTTCCCCATGGGGGTGCATCCCGGCCCCCTGTGGCTTCCCGGCAAGGTAAGGGGACGTGAACATCAACAGTATCCCCCTTTTTGCTCCGGCTATGATCGAGGTATCCTCGGCCGCCGTCGTGAGCTTTCCCTTGCCGGCGGCGTCCCGTGTTCCTCCCCGGACCTCTATGGCAAAGTGTGCATGCTCGAGAATTCGGCGTGCGCACGGCGTCATGACGTCACGTGGTTTGCGACGGGGAGGACGAAAGTGGTCGGGGCCCTTCGGCCTCCCGGAACGCCGAGGGAGCCACACGAGGGCCGCCCATACAGCGGCCCTCACGCCATGTCTCCAGGTTTCGGGGGATTGCCTGGTGCCTGCGGTTGTTTAGCCCATTTGCCACGCCCACAGGCACACATAAAGACTGGATACCTGTGAATCATTTGATTCCAGGCAGTCCAGGACGGATGGCACCTGCTTCTCTTCTCTTGGAAATTAGAAGCCCATACCTTTCCTGCCTATTTGCAGTCAGGTTTGAACACTCAACAACAAGCTTTTGCAAACTCTCTCTACAAGTCCACATTAACTGCATTACTGCACCAGGTAACTACCTTTTTCACATGCACTACCTATTTGATTTTTAACATTTCTCCTATTTCTCTTATTCAGCACACTTCATCACTTGTAGCATTTCGCTACCCACCTCATATTTAATATTTAATTATCTTTGTCATCATTATTCATATTCAATCATATTCACTCATTTGCACATTTATTCAGGCATATCATACATATTTTCTTTTATATTTTTATATTATATTTTATATATATATATTTTATTTATTATTTTTATTTTAATTAGTCAGTCCCTTCACACACACACACTGCATTCTTGCTTGGATAATACCAAGCAAGATGTGTGTTTTTTACTAATGAATCCCCAATTACACTGTTTTTGGATCACATACCTTGACCCCTCATCAAGCTACAATATATCACTCTAAGTTTTTCACATTCTTCATCGGCTATATACTCCAATGGGACACGGTCCATAGCGTCTTGACCCACCATCCACTTACAATTTATATTATCGTTGCCAGCCCTTCTTCCCTATATGTGCCCTAAACAATACTCAACCGATAAACTGTTATTCTAGCAATAACATGCTAGAATTTAATATTACTTATACTTTCTTCAACATATGGCTAACAGTTGGGTGTTCCTTGCAGGCATCGGCTCCCCCGTCTTCTTGGAGGGCGTCTACAGTGTGGCTCCTTGTAAGCCCTTCAGGTTGGGTTCTTCCACCCCCTCTCGGGTTCTTAACAGCGCCCGTGAGGCTCCCTTTTGGATTCTCCAATTACCTGTATCAATCTTGGTTACTCCAATACCCATTCCACATTTTTACGGTAAATAATATAATTTGGTTTACCTATGTGTTTATATATATGGCATGTTTAATTAATCCCTAATATATGTAATGTGTATTTTCTAGAAACCATGTATTCCCCTGAAGAGACCGTACACAGGTCGAAACGCGTTGGTGCACGCACATCATATAGCTTTTATGCAATGTAATGTTGTGCACAATTGTTTTTATACATTTATTGTGGAACTGTACTGTATCATCAGATGTGAAACATGTTTTATTATTTATATTGCATTTCAGTTCTATGTTTAATAAATGGTGTATATCATCACTCCATAACAATTGTTTACTTTTGTATTTCGCTGTCCAAAGCCCCATGGGGAACTTTCCTATATCATCCAATTTTCGGGGTGCGCAGCCTCTTTGTCTCTTTTAATTGTGTCTTTCCCTGGCTAACCTGGATATAGTTATTCTCTATACTGTGACAGGCAGGTCGGTGATTGTGCTAGCTGCAGACAGTCAGTGTTTCACTTAGTGTACTACTGTGTGCTTTGCATAGCATTCACCTAAAGCCTAAATTTTTGATGCAATACTTTGCAACAGGGCCCATTGCTGCGCTCTAAGTACAGTATCTGTGAGGGGTTGCAGTGTTGTGGCACCAGTGCCTAAGGCCCAATTTTTCAGCCCCTGTTCAACAGGGGCATGCAATTACAATTCTTGATCTAATATTTCACAGCAGGGCCCATTCCTGCACCCACCAAGAGTAACTGTGAGGGCTCACAGTGTTGTGGCACCACCACCACCACCACCACCAAAGACCCAATTTTTCCTACCACTGTTCAACAGTGGCATGTAAATACAATTCCTGATATAATAGTTGACAGCAGGGCGTTCCAGCGCCCACCAAGAGTAACTGTGAGGGCTTACAGTGTTGTGGCAACACCAACACCTAAGGGTCAAATTTCAGCAGAGTGTAAGTTGGATGTTTGAAAGTAGGGGCCTGCCGTATATAAACGACTCCTACTTGCAAACGGAAGGAGACAACAGGAAGTGAGAGGAAATCTACCCCTAGGAAGGGAAATTCTCTCCTGTAAGAGTTAATATGTGAAAAAGGTGTCTCCTCTCCACTGATGCTTTATCACCAATCCTTGTTTCAATAAAAAAAACACATTTTCCAAAAACATTTGTCATTGGGATGGAAAGTGAGGTGAAATGTTCTGAACAGACAGCAAAACAAATGTTACAGGGGTGATAACCCTTCCCTATGTTCTCCAAAAAGCTTAAAAATAGATTTTTTGGCTGGAGCTACACTTAAAAAATGTACCTGTTCCAAATTACAAACAGATTCTACTTAAGAACAAACCTACAGTCCCTGTCTTTTTTGCACCGCCTGTATACTGCTGTTCAGAGTATATAGGGCCTTTTTTTGTTTTGGGTGCGGGGTTCCCCTTAATATCCATACAAGACCCAAAGGGGCTGGTAATGGGCTGGGGTAGGGGGGGGGGGTGATGGGGTAGCCATGCCATTTTTCTCAATGATTTTCATCCATATTGCTGGGACCAGACATTACATTAAAGCCGCAAGCAGTTTTAAATGGCTTTTTTTCCTTTAGAAATGTCATTTTGTGCAGGGACAGTTCTAAACACGGGAAACACATGCCACTTCACAGGCATACTTTAGACACCCCCCAGGTACGATATTTAAAGGAATATTTCACTTATTTTTTTTCACTTTATGCATCATTAAAATCACTACTCCCGAAAAAACGACAGTTTTAAAAGATTATTTTTACATTGATACATGTCCCCTCCGGCAGGACCCGGGTCCCCAAACCCTTTGTAGGACAATAACATGCATATTAGGTGTTATAATTAGCACTTTAGATTTCGAACGTTCGCGTCCATTGTATTTAATAGGGTTCTAAAGTTTGTGTGAACGGTCGGTCCGTTCGAAGGTTCTGGTGCGAACCGAACGAGGGGTGTTCGGCTCATCCCTACTGTGGACACATACGCTGCTGGCTCCCTCACAGTCCCATGGGAACGTTTGCCCCTCCTTGCCATTTCTTTCCTCCCAGACATGATGGGGGGAGTGGGGGGTGCTTATTAACACAATGTAATAAAGATGTGTAAATGTAAAGTAGTGTTTGTTGCACTTTATTTTGAGTATTCACGACACATATACACTCCACGGATGCACTATAATATACTGCGTCAATATACTGATGGGGTAGCCATGCCATGCAGTAATGCACAGAAGTATATGGCATTAAACTTGCATTAATGCAATAAAATATACAGTGTTAAACAGTCACTACACTCACATTGACTGAACTATCCCTACATTCACACTAATGTAAAGATGAATGGTCGCACTACACTCACACTAAACTATCCCTAGATGCACACTAAACTGATATTCTACACTGACAATCAAATCTAAATAGCACACTATCTAGTATCACTGAACAGAGCTCTGTTCTATCTCTCTCTCTCTCTCTCTCCATGAGATTATCATACTACAAATGGCCGCTATGGAAAGAATACTTTTATAGTGTGGGGTGGGATTAAGAGCAGGGGAGGGCTGGCGGCCTTAGGCCTGGAGGGCAAGTCCAGTCAAGTGGCCCATTGAACCGCCGAATCAGCTCACCATCCATGGCCCACCTGGTTTTTCAATGCAGCCTCACCAGTGCCCATCATTGCAGCCTGATCACTGGGCAGGTTACATGGGGTGTATGGGGGGGATATGGGGGGTCAGCTAGGGGTGTCAGGGTCTCTCACCTCAGTGATCTCAGCTCAGCAGGTCTTTGCACGCCACGGTTTCCTGGGGGGTAACGCTCCTGATCCTGGGGTCAAGTTGCAGCCAGCGCCCAGCCCTGCAGCCCTGCGTCCCAACTCCCTGGCATGCCCTGCCTCTGCCTGCTTCCAAGAATCCGGTCCCAGGGAGTTGTAGTTTCCTCTGCGCTGCTGTGTTTTCCACCCACCAGAAGCTTGAGTGCGGACTACAACTACCGGAATGCAACAGCTAGTGGACGGCCGCCATGGCCATGCCCCCGGCCCGACTTCCTAGACCAGAATAAAAAAGAAAATAGTAGCGGGCAGCGGCTGCCGGCCATTTTGAACATACGTTAGGGTGGTCTGGGAGGCAATTGCCACCCTGCCCCCTGGCCCAGCCCACCCCTGATTAAGAGCAATGAGCCATGATTCAATGCAGTCATCATGACAGCATCCAATCATGGCTCTGACAGTGCTCTGTGCCCTGATTGGGTAAAGCTTTCATTGTTTCAGCTAATTAGGGCAATCAATGCACTGTGCGGCAGCGCAGTGCATTGTGGTCTTTCGGCGGGCCAAACAAACTGTCAAACGACCCTATAATATGGTTGTTGGGAGAACTTTCAAACAGCCAATGTTCGGCCCAAACTCATGCTTGGGCCGAACCATTCGCCCATCCTTAATAAGGAAGAAATATTTGCCAATAGACTAATGCCGCGTACACACGGTCGGAATTTCCGCCAGCAAAAGTCTGATGTGAGCTTTTGGTCAGAAATTCCGATCGTGTGTATGCTCCATCAGACTTTTGCTGTCGGAATTTCCGCCAGCAAAAGATTGAGAGCAGGTTCTCAATTTTTCAAACGGAAAAAATTCCGATCGGAAATTCCGATCGTCTGTAGCAATTCCGACGCGCAAAATTCCGATGCATGCTCGGAAACAATTCGACACATGCTCGGAAGCATTGAACTTCATTTTCTCGGCTCGTCGTAGTGTTGTACGTCTCCGCATTCTTGGCGGTCGAAAGTTCAGAGAACGTTTGTGTGACCGTGTGTATGCAAGCCAAGCTTGAGCCGAATTCTGTCAGAAAAACATCCAAGGTTTTTCCAACGGAATTTCCGCTCGTGGGTACGGGGCATAAGCCATGCCAGGCGAGGGGTGGAGTGCGCACCTGGAGTATGTAGCGCTAAGGGGCAGGAACTCCTCTCTGCAATGTAATTGGATGTGGGGAACGCTATAAAAGTAATCCTGGCCTGCTGTGTTCTACATAAATTTTTAATTAACAGGGAGAGAGGATCAACTGTGCCTGCACCCCTAAACCCCACACAGAACATTCCATTCATGGACCTGTGCTCCAATCCTGTCCATTAGGAATCAGTTTGCTTAAAAAATGTTCTTACCTCAGATGGTAAATTGTCCTGGCAAGATGAACATATTAGGGTGATTTCTATTTACTAATTATCTTGAAAAGTTCTTATTCATTGGTTAAAAATAAAGTGTTTTTTACAAATAAACAAATACAATTATTTTTTGGGGTTTTATTTTATTTTAGCATGCTGCCATATTTTTCATCTGTTTGCGGCAAAATGGCCGTCATATGACTTGGCCACTTCTCCAACTAGGATTGCCACATCATCCTTTTGAGGCCGGGTTCACACTGGTGCGACACGACACTTGTCCTACTTTGGATCCGACTTTGCCCTGCGACTTGAAGCCGACATACGTCCGACTTTCAATGAACGGGGATCCGACTTGGATCCCCGCCAACACCAGGCACTGTGTTTGGTATGAATCTTGAGGGGGAACTCCATGCCAAATTTTAAATAAAAAAACGGCATGGGTTCCCCCTACAAGAGCATACCAGGCCCTTCGGTCTGGTATGGGTTTTAAGGGGACCCCCTACGTTGAAAAAACGGCATGGGGGTTCCCTCAAAATACATACCAGACTCTTATCCGAGCACGCAGCCTGGCCGGTCAGGAAAGGGGGTGGGGACGAGCGAGTGCCCCCCTCCTGAACTGTACCAGGCCACATGCCCTCAACATGGGGGGGTGGGTGCTTTGGGGCAGGAGGGTGCCCTGTGGCCCCCCCACCCCAAAGCACCCTGTCCCCATTTTGATGAGGACAAGGGCCTCTTCCCAACAACCCTGGCCGTTGGTTGTCAGGGTCTGTGGGCGGGGGGCTTATTGGAAACCGGGAGCCCCCTTTAATAAGGGGGCCCCCAGATTCTGGCCCCCATCCTATGTGAAT
The DNA here is from genome assembly GCA_029206835.1 of Rana muscosa. Taxonomy (NCBI): domain Eukaryota; kingdom Metazoa; phylum Chordata; class Amphibia; order Anura; family Ranidae; genus Rana; species Rana muscosa. The sequence goes on along the minus strand of CM055116.1, from coordinate 1,290,279,189 downwards.
AAGTATGGGGTACATCGTACCCCTACCCATTCACCTGGGGGAAAAAAATGTCAAGAAAAAAAAGAACACTAGACAGGTTTTTAAAGTCATTTATTAGGCAGCTCTGGGGGTCTTCTTCCGACTTCGGGGGTCTCTTCAGACTCTCCGGCCTCTTCTCCACGCTCTCCGGTGCTTTCTGCCTTCTGCCGGGCTCCTCCGCTATCTTCTGCCAGCTCTTTTGCTAGCGGTGGCCCGGTCTTCTTCGACGTCTTCTTCCCTCTTCTCTTCTTGAGATATCCCGCTGTAATGCTATTTGCGCGGTGCGCAATGATTTATATAGGCATGGGGCGTGGTCACCGGGTGATGTCACCCGGTGACTCCGCCTATGACGTCACAGCCTTGGAGCATTATGGGACCACGCCCCATGCTTATATAAGTCGTTGCTCGCCGCGCACACTGCATTAAAGTGGGAGAGAGCGGCGTGTCAACATCGGGACAAGAGAAGAGGGAAGAAGGCGATGGGGAAGACCCGGGCCACCGCTAGCAAAAGAGCTGGAAGAAGATAGCGGAGGTGCCCGGCAGAAGGCAGAAAGCACCGAAGAGCGGGAGAAGAACCGGAGAGCGCAGAGAAGGCACTGGAGAGCGGGAGAAGAGGCCGGAGAGCCGGAAGAGACCCCCGAAGTCGGTAGAAGACCCCCGGAGCTGCCTAATAAGTCGCATGCCAAAGTCGGATCATGCAAGATGGCGGTAGGATGCGTAGGATCAAAGTAGTACAGGGAGCATTTTCAAAGTGGGACCGACATGTGTCGGACCAGTTAAGACGGCTCCCATAGGAAAACATTGATTTTCACACGTCATGCGACATGAGCTCCCAATGTTTGAGCGTTTGTTGCACCAGTGTGAACCCGGCCTTAAACAGAACACATATTAATTACACAGGTTCTGTGGCTGATTGAGTTGGTAATGCGATTAACTTAGGACTTGTTGTGCATTAAATTAGGCTCAGGACCTGTGTAATTAATATGTGTTCAGTTTTAAAGGGATGTGGTGGCAACCCTATCTTCAACACATGTATGAAATGTGGTGTTTAGGTATATGGGGGAAGGGGGAACCTGAAATGACCATTTGACCACACATGCTTGACCAATCATGATGTGTTGTTCACAGGTGTGTGGCAAAATGGCCATCCAATGAGATAGCCACTTCTCCAACACACGCACAAAATGTACGTTTAGGTGTTCTGGTGTGTGTGGGGAAGGGGGAAACTGAAATGACCATATCAAAAGACACACGTTGAAGATCTCCAAAACTACCAGAGTTATATGATGCTGTACACACACTCTCTACTCATTACACATATGAAAGAATCCTAGCATCAGTAAATGGGAAACACGCAACCTTGGTCAGACTGGTATAAATCCCACAAGACGCCGTAAGGCATAACTAAATCAATCTCTCCTAAAGCGATGAATCCTGTGCTCAAAGAAGTTACACAAAATGTTCTATTAAAGTGGAGGCGATTGGGGAAGAGGATAAAGTTGCACAGCTGCAATCCTCTGGAATTGGGTTACACCTTTGGACATTGGAGAGGATGTTGGAAGACTAGGGATGAGCTTCGAGTTCGAGTCAAACTCACGTTCGACTCGAACATTGCCTGTTTGCCCGTTCGGCGAACAGCGCACAATTTGGGGTGTTCGTGGCAAATTCGAAAAGCCACGGAACCCCCTGTAAAAGTCTATGGGAGAAATCTAAAGTGCTAATTTTAAAGGCTTTTATGCAAGTTATTGTCATAAAAAAGTGTTTGGGGACCTGGGTCCTGCCCCAGGGGACATGTATCAATGCAAAAAAAAGTTTTAAAAACTGCCATTTTTTCGGGAGCAGTGATTTTAATAATGCTTAAAGTGAAACAATAAAAGTGAAATATTCCTTTAAATTTTGTACCTGGGGGGTGTGTATAGTATGCCTGTAAAGCAGCGCATGTTTCCCATGCTTAGAACAGTCTCTGCACAAAATGTCATTTCTGAAGGAAAAAAAGTAATTTAAAAGTACTCACGGCTGTAATGAATTGCCGGTCCCGGCAATACAGAGAAAAGTCATTGATAAAAAATATAAATAAATGCGTGGGGATCCCCCCAAATTCAATTACCAGGCCCTTCAGGTCTGGTATGGATATTAAGGGGAACCCTGTGGCAAATAAAAAAAAATGGCGTGGGGTTCCCCCCAAATATCCATACCAGTCCCCGGGGTGTCTCCGCTCCGGTGAAGAGAGGATCAAGTGCTGTTCCTCATCACTGGAGCCTGGAGAGATCATCCATCGCAGGATACTGACATCGCTGGAGTGGAGATCGAGAGTGGATTACCACCGCTGGAGTTTTTTTCTTTTTTTTTTACACTTTCTTTGTGAAATGGTAGGGGTACAATGTACCCCGTTACCAATTCACATAGAGGGGGGCGGGATCTGGGGGTCCCCTTTGTTAAAGGGGTCTTCCAGATTCTGATAAGCCCCCCGCTAGCAGACCCCCACAACCACTGGGAAAGGGTTGTGGGGATAAGGCCCTTGTCCCCATCAACATGGAGACATCCTCCCCATGTTGAGGGAATGTGGCCTGGTACGGTTCAGGAGGGGGGGGTGCTCTCAAACACAACAGTCTAAGTTGCTGAAGTAAAATTAGAAAAATATATACATAAAACTATTTTTCAGAAATAAGAAACTGAAAATTGGCATGTGCGTATGTATTCGCCCCTTTGTTATGAAGCCCATAAAAAGCTCTGGTGCAACCAATTACCTTCAGATGTCACATAATTTGTGAAATGATGTCCACTTGTGTGCAATCTAAGTGTCCCATGATCTGTCATTACATATTTTGAAAGGCCCCAGAGGCTGCAACACCTAAGCAAGAGGCACCACTAACCAAACACTGCCATGAAGACCAAGGAGCTCTCCATACAAGTAAGGGACAATGTTGTTGAGACGTACAAGTCAGGGTTAGGTTATAAAAAAAATCAAAATCTTTGATCATCCCTAGGAGTACCATGAAATCTATCATAACCAAATGGAAAGAATGTGGCACAACAGAAAACCTGCCAAGAGAAGGCCGCACACCAAAACTCATGGACTGGGCAAGGAGGGTATTAATCAGAGAGGCAGCACAGAGACCTAAAGTAACCCTAGAGGAGCTGCAGAGTTCCACAGCAGAGACTGGAGTATCTGCACATGGGACATCAATAAGCCGTACGCTCCATAGAGTTGGGCTTTATGGCAGAGTGGCCAGAAGAAAGCCATTACTTTCAGCAAAAAACAAAATGGCACGTTTTGAGTTTGCGAAAAAGGCATGTGGGAGACTCACAAAATGTATGAAGGAAAGTGCGCCAGTGGCCTGACTAGGGTTGGTGTCACCTGGTGCGGTAAAAAATGGTGTCCCCCCCTCCGGCATTAAGCCAGGCTGGTGCATCTGTGTGGCTCTCCCCCCTTTATCTGCCACAATTGATGGAGCTGGGATGTGAGAGATCAGGGGATAGATGGAGCCAGGATGGTATGGGGAAATGGATGGAGCTGGGATGGGATGGGCGGGGTGGATGGAGCCGGGATGGGATGGGGTGGATGGAGCTGGGATGGGATCGGAGGGGATGGATGGAGCTGGGATGGGATCGGAGGGGGTGGATGGAGCTGGGATGGGATCAGAGGGGGTGGATGGAGCTGGGATCGGAGGCGGTGGATGGAGCCGGGATGGGATCGGAGGAGGTGGATGGAGCTGGCACTGGAGCCAGGATGGGTTTGAAGGTGGTGGATGGAGCTGGGATGGGATCGGGGGGGTGGATGGAGCCGGGATGGGATTGGGCGGAGGGTATGGAGCTGGGATGGGATTGGAGGGGGTGGATGGAGCTGAGATGGGATTGGGGGGGTGGATGGAGCCAGGATGGGATTGGGCGGGGTGGATGGAGCTAGGATGGGATCGGAGGGGGTGGAGCTGGGACAAGATCGGAGGAATGGATGAAGCTGGGGTGGGATATTTGATTGGAGGGGATTAGAGGATATGTGCTTTGGGAAGTAAGAGGAATTGTGCTGGGGGGTCAGACTTTAAATCTGCCCCCCTCCTTCTACTTCTAGCACTGGTTCTAACCCAAATCAAAGCCCCCCTAGCACATATCCTCTAACCCCCTCCCTAAAATAACTCCTAGCAGCATAGATTATCTGTCAATGCCCCCCCCCCATCACCATTTTCCCATCCCCTGCAATATTCCTGCTGTTACTTACAGTACCTTAGCCCTGGAAAGATACTGTAGGGCGGTGTCCCTCCTCTTCGGGTCTTCCTCCCAGTCTGTGTACTTGTAAGGAGGAGTGCAGCCCGTGGGGAGAGATGTGACTATAGCGTCTGGGACGGTCTGATCCCAGGCACCCTGTCTCTACTGACTCACTACTTCCTCCCCCACTCTCCCTGCACATTGCATGCAGCTGAAGAGATCACAGAAGGGAAGGATGGAGCTGCGGTACCGGTACTTGTCTGAGCCGGGTATCATCCTCTGGCGGGTGTCACCTGGGTGCGGGCCGCACCCCCCGCCCCCTAGCAACGCCACTGAGGTGCGCTGGTCTGATGAGACTAAAATTTAACTTTTTGCCCATCAAAGAAAACACTATGTCTGGCGCAAACCCAACACATCACATCACCCAAAGAACACCATCCCCACAGTGAAACATGGTGGTGGCCAGGGCCGGTACAGGTCAGGGGCAGAAGGGATGGATGCCCTGGGCGGTACAATTTGAGGGCGGGAGGGGGGCGCAGGTGAAGTGCTGGCAGTGTGCTTCACAGTACACACTAGCCGGCTCTGCTCAGGGTCGGACTGTCCTGGGGCCGATTCGAGCTGCGGCTGCAGCGCTCCCCTCTCCCCCTCCTGTGTATATCACGGAGCTAGCTGTGTCTGTGTTTGGCGGGCGTGCTGTAACAAAGTCCCGCCCTCCTAGACCGCCTCATGTGATAGTAGTCTTCCGCCTATCACAAGAGCCAGCCTAGATCGGCGGTACTTTGTTACAGCGCGCCCGCCAAAGTCTGAACCCAGCTCCTTTATATACAGCGGGAGATGCCCGCTGTGTGTGTGTCAGGTCTGGGCTCAGCCCTTCCTTCTCTGTGCTGGCAGCTTAGCTGTCAGCTAATTGCCAGCTCCCATCTCTCCACAGTGATCCACCTGTTGATGATCCTGCTCGTCAGCTCTGCCTACTTAAAGCATTCAGGTTCATTTGCTCTCTGTCTTCGCTTGTGTTAACATCACTAGAGACATTCTCCTGCGTTCCAGTTGAAGACCTGCTTGACTGACTTTCCCTCTGGCTACAGATCCTGATTTCTGTACTACTACCTTTTTCGCTGGCTCTTGGACATTGGCTTGGCCGACTAACCGGTCCGGTTACTGAACTCTGGCTATGTTTTGACTATGCTTACTCTGTTTACCTTTTTATTTTTATTATTAAACAAGTGTGATTTAACTGTACTTCTGTCTCGGTCTGATTCGTGGTTTCTGACAGTAGGCGAAGGCCATGAATTTAGAAGATGCAGCCAATCCACTTGTTGATAATATTTTTTCCAGATTGGATGACCTGGATAACCCCATGAATCAGTTTACCACGGCGATACAGATGCTCCTGAGTCGCACGGCTCGTCTAGAGTCTCCCACTGTGGCCGCTCCGGTAGTCTCTGTGCAGGCACCCGCCTTGATGTCTGATTCCGCTCTGCTTCCCCAGCGATTTGGGGGCGATCCAGTTCAGTGCAGAGGGTTTCTCAACCAGGTTGAGATATACTTTGAGATGCTGCCCCAGGCGTTCCCCACGGACAGAAGCAAAGTTGGTTTCGTGATATCTTTGCTTTCTGACAGAGCCTTGGCCTGGGCAAACCCTCTATGGGAGATGCAAAAACCCGTGGTCCTGAGTTACCCTGAATTTGTGGCTTCCTTCAAAAGGGTATTTGACGTTCCCGCACGCTCCGCTTCTGCTGCCAAGAGCCTCATGTCCATCAAACGAGGACGGTTGCCGATTACGCCATTGAATTCCAAACTCTGGCAGCAGAGGTTGTTTGGAACAATGAGGCCCTCGTGGCTGCTTTTTCTCATGGTCTCTCGGATAACGTCAAGGATGACATAGCAGCCTGAGATATACCCACTGAGCTGGAGAAGTTGATCACATTTGCCATCCTCATTGACTCCAGACTCAGAGAGAGATTCTCTCTTAAGGAGCGCTTGCGGAAGTCTCCTGTACAGTTGTCTCTGAGCTTTGCAGTCCCACCCTTGCCTCCTTCACCTCCTATGCCTCCTGGTACCGAGTCGGTCTGTGAAGATGAACCCATGCACCTGGGCTTCACGCGTCTCTCTGCGGATGAGAGAGCCCTTAGGAGGAGGGAGAGATTGTGCCTTTATTGTGGCCAGGCTGGTCACTTTTTGAAGTCTTGTCCTACCCGTCCAGGGAACACCCGAACCTTGAGGTCCTGTCACGGACAGACCTTAGGTGGCATTGTTTTGTCTCTAGTTTCCCAAAAGGATAAGCCCCGGGTTTCAGTTACCCTGTCGTGAGCTGAGTTGTCCGTCGAGATACAGGCTCTAATTGACTCCGGGGCTGCAGGCCTGTTCATTGATGCTGCATTTGTGTCAAAGCACTAGATTCCGCTGCAGCTGCGTGACACTCCACTTGCCATTGAGGCTCTTGACGGGAGACATCTACAGCCTGCCCAGAGAGGCACAGATAGTCACAACGGTGACGATAATTGGGGGGGGGGCGCAGTTTGCCATCTTCGCCCTGGGCACCAAATTACCTTGTCCCAGCACTGGTGGTGGCAGTATCATGCTGTAGGGATGTTTTTCAGCAGTTGGGACTGGGAAACTGGTCGGAGTTGAGGGAAAGATGGATGGTGTTAAATACAGGGATATTATTGAGCAAAACCTGTACCACTCTGTGTGTGATTTGAGGCTACGACGGGGGTTCACCTTCCAGCAGGACAATGATCCTAAACACACTGTTAAAGCAACACTTGAGTGGTTTAAGGGGAAACATGTAAATATTACATGTAAACATGGAATAGCCTAGTCAAAGCCCAGACCTCAATCCAATAGAAAATCTGTGGTCAGACTTATGCTGGCCATACACTATACGAAAAATCGGCTGAAATTCGGTCATTTCGACAGTTTGTTTGTTTTCGGCCAGTTAATGGCCACAAAAATCGATAATCATTGGGATGTTTTTGAGCTGAAAAAACGAAGGACAAGTTTGGAAGTTTTCTGCCAAACGAATGATAAATTTAAAGGTTAATGTGTTATCCTTCTGAAATGTCTGCACTAGGTATATGTAAAAAAACAAAAACAAAAAAATTATTCATTTATGTAAACTGAATGATTTATCGGTCATTACAAGATGGCTTCACAATAAAAAAAAATCTTCAAATTTGTGGGCATGTTCTGTAAATTAAATGATGCAAATCCTCAAACAATCCATGTTAATTCCAGGTTGTGAGGCAACAAAACATGAAAAATGCCAAGGGGGTGAATACTTTTGCAAGGCACTGTACATGAGGCCTTTCAGCACCATGACAATTATCTCCAGATTGTGTTTTTTTATGGTCAGATTTCAACTTTTTATGATAAATTTGCATGACATATGAATTTATTATATATTTAATCTGTCATGCATATCATATATACACTCACCAGTCACTTTATTAGGTACGCCTTATTAATGTAGTGGTACCCCCATAGGGGCTGCTCGTGATTGTGGTCCATCTCCCATCCTGGCACATGTATTTCCAGACATACTTCAGTCAAGAAATAGTTCTTGTACTTTGTTTTGTTTTATTAGGGGAATAGAACTTGGATGGGGATAGGGTGCATATGTGAATGCCCTTTGCAAGCAGGGACCGCAGGCCCCTATGGTGTAGCAAAAAATGGTAGTAGTTCTTAGTGCTAGCTGTCCCACATGTGGCTACTGCTCCCAGTACCACCTCTTCAGGCCCTGCCAGCTCTCCTGGCTGCAGCTGTCTCTTTCCACTGCCCGTGCCACCACAGTCCTCTTGACTGGCTCTGCACCCATCCCAGACTACTCCATCCCAGTCCTCTTAGACGTTGCCTCCCAGTCCTGACTGTGTTTCACTCACCAGCTCTCCTGGCTGTTCCTGTTGCTCCGGGAGACTTGCCTGGCCATGTCCTCCCGCTGTTTCCTCCTTGCCCCCAGTGCCTTCTGTGCAGGACACCACCATGGCTTAAAGAAGGTTTCCATCCCCAACCTAGCCCAGGCCCAAGGTCACCCCCCCCCACATAATCATATTTTATTTTACATACATAACATCAAGTGCCAACATCAGGACTAAGATAAGGTTCCCATGCCCAACCGAGCCCAGGCCCAAGGTCACTCAACCCCCCACATAATTGTATGTTATTTTATCTTTACCATATTCTCCTTTCAATGGAAATGAACTGGTGAAGGTAGTGTACACCAGAACATCAAGTGCCAACATCAGGACTAAGACAGGGTGACCAGATGTCCCCGGTTTTATCCCCGGTTTTGCCCCCAGATTGCCGGGCCGGGGACGTCTGGTCACCCTACTCTATTTTTGCCTGGGCTGTGAAATATTGATCCAGTTCGGCGGCGCATCCTCCCCATTTCTCCGTTAAGTCTGCTGAGCCCATTGGGGCTTGAGCTGTGTCGGACGGGGGGGTCTCTGGATTGCACAGAGCGGGAAACTCCTGCCTACCTGGCTGTCAGAAGAAGTCCCACCTCCTGGACTGGCAGCACACTGGGGAAGTCTATCATAGGAGGCGGGACTTTGTGCGGGGTAAACAGGAGATCCCCCGCTCTGTATAATCCATCTCCTCTCCTTTAGGTAAGGCTAAGCTGCTGGGCACTGAACAGGCTGCATTTATGGGCACTGAACAGGCTACATTGATGGGCACTGAGCAGGCTGCATTGATGGGAACTGAGCAGGCTGAGCTGATGTCACTGAGAAGGCTGAGCTGATAGGCAAATGAATAGGCTGAGCTGATGGGCACTGAGAGGCTGCATTGATGGGCACTGAGCAGGCTGCATTTATGCATTGATGGGCACTGAACAGGCTGAACTGATGAACCCTTAACAGGCTGAGTTCATGGGCCCTTAACAGGCTGAGCTGATGGGCACTGACGAGGCTGAGCAGATGGGCACTGATTTCCAGAAATAACATATATATCATACAATCATTACATACACTGCATATATCATTTGAGGAAAATATGCTTATAAAAAGTTTACTTTTTGCCAATAAAAAGGAAATATGTCCCCGGATTTAATTGAAAAAATCTGGTTACCTTAGACTAAGATGACTTCTATTCACCCTCTATTGTAGATTATTGTGTATATATAAGAAGGCAGTCTGGAAAATTCCTGTTCAGGATTTACACATCTCCCAGGCACCTTTAGAGACCTCTAAACCTCCTGTCTCTTCCAGGTATTCCACCTCTCCCTTTCAGACAATTTAGTCTCACCTGGGACACCCAAGTCAGTACTCTGCAGTCTGGAGAGGAAACAGGTCTTCTCTGCTAGAGATAAAGGTTGGTAATAATTGTGTATTGTGTCTGACAGTGAGCTTATAATTTAGGATTGCTGATGTGTAGATCGAGGTGAGACACAGTTAGGTTTTGTTTTATTGGACATTTAATTTTTCCTGTGAATCATTGTACAGCACCTGGAAATAACACCAGGAAAGTCACCGCTGTTTGCCATAACATTACTGGACTGGTACTGAATTGCACACACTCTCATTGAACAATTCCAGTTTCCTCTGAAAGGCGTGTACAGCTGTCATAAATCAGATAAAATTGTTCTTGCCCTTGAACTTTAAAGTGGATCTCCACCTTTTTTACTGTCTCTTCAAGTCATGTGGGTCGAGCTGGCTGGTCTATATTAGAGTTTGTACCCACTCTGTGCGCTGTATGAACCCTGAGCTGTATACAGCATTGTGCTGTGGCAGTGGAACAGATACTTCCTTTCCCATTCTGAAACAAAATTGAGTTGGGCTAAGTGCTGCTCTGGGGGGGGCCTCTCATCTGAGGAGTGATCCATAGACTTGGGGGGGGGGGGCCTCTCATCTGAGGAGTGATCCATAGACTTGGGGGGGGGGCCTCTCATCTGAGGAGTGATCCATAGACTTGGGGGGGGGGCCTCTCATCTGAGGAGTGATCCATAGACTTGGGGGGGGGGCCTCTCATCTGAGGAGTGATCCATAGACTTGGGGGGGGGGCCTCTCATCTGAGGAGTGATCCATAGACTTGGGGGGGGGGGCCTCTCATCTGAGGAGTGATCCATAGACTTGGGGGGGGGGCTCTCATCTGAGGAGTGATCCATAGACTGGGGGGGGCTCTCATCTGAGGAGTGATCCATAGACTGGGGGGGGGCTCTCATCTGAGGAGTGATCCATAGACTGGGGGGGGGCTCTCATCTGAGGAGTGATCCATAGACTGGGGGGGGGCTCTCATCTGAGGAGTGATCCATAGACTGGGGGGGGGCTCTCATCTGAGGAGTGATCCATAGACTGGGGGGGGCTCTCATCTGAGGAGTGATCCATAGACTGGGGGGGGCTCTCATCTGAGGAGTGATCCATAGACTGGGGGGGGGCTCTCATCTGAGGAGTGATCCATAGACTGGGGGGGGGCTCTCATCTGAGGAGTGATCCATAGACTGGGGGGGGGGCTCTCATCTGAGGAGTGATCCATAGACTGGGGGGGGGGCTCTCATCTGAGGAGTGATCCATAGACTGGGGGGGGGGCTCTCATCTGAGGAGTGATCCATAGACTGGGGGGGGGGCTCTCATCTGAGGAGTGATCCATAGACTGGGGGGGGGCTCTCATCTGAGGAGTGATCCATAGACTGGGGGGGGGCTCTCATCTGAGGAGTGATCCATAGACTGGGGGGGGCTCTCATCTGAGGAGTGATCCATAGACGGGGGGGGGGGCTCTCATCTGAGGAGTGATCCATAGACTGGGGGGGGGCTCTCATCTGAGGAGTGATCCATAGACTGGGGGGGGAGGGGGGCCTCTCATCTGAGGAGTGATCCATAGACTGGGGGCTCTGGGTGGAAGAAGGAAATGTGGGTTAATACCAGCAGTGCCGGACTCAGAATAATACATAAGTGGTGTGTGCAGGAAGACAGAGGGATGTGATCCGGGCACCGTGCAGTGAACAGGACAAAGTCTGCAGGCTTGTATTCCATAAGGAGAGCCCTACACCAATGTTCTATATAGGATGCGTCTGATATGTACTAGTGTACCCCATTAGACTGGGGAAGAAGCTGGATGATGGGTTTATCTGAATTAAATGGTGGAATGATATTTTGTATCGGATCATGTTTGATTATCTTGAAGTGTTTGTGTGTAACTCTGAGTAACATCATTGAAGCTGATATTCAAAATAAAGTGGACAGGAATCTTTATTTCCCCCCCCCCCCTAAAGGGCCTTCTAGCTTAAAATTAAAAGTACCGGCATCCTGTATATTATTCATCTGATTTAGTCATTTTAAGGTCAAGCCAGCACCTCTTAGGTGGATTAAGCACATGATAACATTGTTTAGTCTACGAATATAATAAAGTTAACACATTTTATTAGATGTCCTATACTTCCCCCAGATAGGGAGATTCATGTCAGGTATCCTCCCATGTATTACCTATCTTCCTCCCTATGAGGGATTTCTAGGACTACTAGAGCTGATCATTCTATATTGTGCATGCTTTGGGGACAGCAAATTCCTCCACTAGTTATGACTGGCTGTCGCCTTTGACGGCTTCCCAGCAGGATAATTCGGGCAGGTTTAGATTTGTGTCTGGGAATGTCAGACTGGCTACACCCCATCCACTATGCCTCCATCAACACAAGCAATGTTGATGGAGGGATCCTCCCCGTTGTACCATTGTATTCTGACAGTGGGGAATTCTCTCCTGTCGGAATGTATTGATCAGTGCAGCAACCAATTGGCTGCAGGCACTGACCAAATGAAAGTTTCCAATATGTCCATTTGAGAGAAGCTGATTGATTGACTTCTCTCAAGCGTGAGCAGCCATAGATGGATCAAAATTCAGCCGCTCCCTGTTAAATGGCCAAATGCTGATCCATCTATGGCCAGCTTCAGTCTTAGCCTTATCCTATGTAGGAATGTACAGAAGGGGTTACTGAGCGTCAGATACTTTACTTTTATTTCTATCTTCTGTTGTCAGCAATGGCGTCTGCTGATCTGAGGAAGGAGCTGGAATGTTCCTTGTGTCTGAACATTTATACAGATCCTGTGATGCTGAGATGTGGACACAACTTCTGCCGGGACTGTATTGGTCGTGTGTTGGATACACAGGAGAGGTCTGGAGGTTATTCCTGTCCTGGATGCAGAGAAGAGTTCCAGGAGCGTCCTGCACTGCGGAGGAACATAACACTGCGTAACATAGTGGAGAATTTTCTGTCTGCTCAGCCAGATCAGGAGAAGTCCGGGGTCTTCTGTATGCCATGTATTCACACTCCTGTACCTGCTGTGATGTCCTGTCTGCTGTGTGAAGCTTCTCTGTGTGACAATCACCTGAGAGTCCACAGCAAGTCACCAGAACACGTCTTATGTGACCTCTCCACTTCCCCGGAGAACAGGAAATGCTCCGTCCATAAGAAGATCCTGGAGTATTTCTGCACCGAGGACTCTGTCTATATCTGTGTGTCCTGCAGGCTGGATGGAGAACATCAGGGGCACCAGGTGGAGACTCTGGATGAAGCCTCTGAGATGAAGAAGAAGAAACTGAGGAATGTTCTACAGAAACTGATGATAGAGAGAGAGGAGACGGAGAAAAGAGTCCTGAGTCTGCAGGAACACAGGAGGAAAGTACAAGGAAGAGCAGATGATGAAACAGAGAGAGTCACTGCCCTGTTCAGAGACCTCAGGAGACGTCTGGAAGACCTGGAGAAGAGAGTCCTGAGTGACATCTCTGGGCAGGCAGAGCGGGTCTCTCTATCACTGTCTAATATAATCCAACAGCTGGAAATAAAGGAGGAGCTGTCCAGGAAGATGGGGGACATTGAGGAGCTGTGTAACATGACGGATCCACTGACTGTCCTACAGGAATCAGACACAGGTGACTTGTGTAATACAAAGGATGGAGATGATGAGGACAGAGAGAGACATGATAAACTCCTCCATGATGGATGGGATCTGGATTTGGCGGGGATCTCACACACATTACACACAGGGTTATCTGATATCATGTCTGGGGTAAATGTACAGAAATTTACAGACACAGAGGTCTATCCACATTCTACTACAAAGGGCAAAGTTCTCATCAATGCTGGACCCTCCAGGAAACGCCTTAAACACTACCTCACACACCAACGCTCACACCACCAGGCTGGAGGACCAAATGTTGGGGCTGTGCAGCAAACATCGGGGGTGTCGGGGGTTACAGACATATTGCTGGATGTGAGCACAGCTAGTAATTATCTACATATATCAGATGACCGGAAAACTGCATCCTTCTCATCATCACATCAGAATCTCTTAGAAACACCAGAGAGATTTCAGTGTCCTCAGGTGATAAGCAGTCAGAGTTTCTCCTCAGGGAGACATTACTGGGAAGTGGATGTTGATGGGTCAGAGTACTGGATAGTCGGGATGTGTTACCCCCGTATAGACAGGAGAGGGGATCAGTCATGGATTGGATGGAATTTGAAATCCTGGGGTTTGGTAAGAGGAGATAATAAGTACTTGGTGATCCATGACAGGAAGATGATCACCTTACCCAGCAATATCTCCAGTAACCGAGTCAGGATAGATCTGGATTATGAGGCCGGTCGGATCTCCTTTTATGATCTGTGTGACCCGTTCCAACATCTCCACACCTTCACCACCACCTTCACTGAGCCCCTCCATGCTGGGTTATGGGTATGGGAAGGCTGTATAAAGATATCTGGGGGGAATTCGGATGTGAGAATTCTGCCCAGAGACTGGTGACCTCACCAGGTGGAGAATCTGATTGGTGAAATACTCAGCTAATCAGAGGAAGCAGTGGACATAAACCTACAGGCTCCAGGGCCATCATCTTCATCCTAAACCTCACTTCACTACCTAGTGTGTCACTGACCAGGAACAAGCATGCAGGAGGTCACAATTTTCAGGCTTTACTGACTTTGTTCAGTTCCAGGTCAGTGACACAAGGTAGTGTAGCCAGGATTGTAATGACGGCCCTGGAGCCTGAATATTTACATTGTATCTCTAGCCAAATTGGTGTGTGTTGGGGTGACCATGTGTCTCGGATTGCCCGGGACAGTCCCACATTTTGTAGGTCTGTCCCGGGCACCTTTATTCCAGGACAATACAGTGTCCTGGAATGAAACTGGCACAGCCACCCCCCGGGCAAATCTGATGCCCCCAAAAAAGTCTGACACATCACCACTTTATTCACTGACAGTATTTGTCCTGGCCGGGAATGCCTGGAGGAGCACAATCCCACTCCCACCAAGTTTTGGATGAAGTGAAGGATTAGAACCTCTGTCATCTTTTTTGCTGTCCAAGTCTCTGTCAGAGAATGGCTGACAATGGTTTACCAGACAGGAAGTGAGGAGAACTATCTGACACAGAACAACACTTTTATTTTCTCAAATGTGGGCTTAAACCTCTGTCGGATTTGTAGTTGCGTCCTTGTTGTTGAATATTTTCCTTCATTTCCTGTCTAGTAAAACATTGTCCCCCAGGACAGGAAGTGATGGGGAAACAATGTAATGGTGCCCCAGGTAACAGTTAAAGGGGTGTTTTTTTTTTGTTTTTTTTTTTTTTTTTTTTTTTCTAAATGGGTTCCTTTTAAGCTAGTGCATTGTTGGTTCACTTACACTTTTTTTTTTTTTCTCTCGATTTCCCTTCTACCTTTTTTTTTTTTTTTTTTTTTTCTTCTTTGTCTGAATTTCTCACTTCCTGTTCCTCAGTAAGCTTGCCACTATCATCCGCGCTGTTCTGGCTGGGGGTTAGTCAGCGTGCTCGCCCCCTCCCTTGGGACTACATCCCGTCTCCCCGCAGAGATGTAGTCCCAAGGGAGGGGGCGAGGACACTGACTAACCCCCATCCAGAACAGTGCAGATGATGGGGACAAGCTTACTGAGGAGGAACAGGAAGTGAGAAATTCAGACAAAGAAAAAAACAAAAATTTAGAAGGGAAATATAAGGAAAATGTAAGTGACCCAACAATGCACTAGCTTAAAGGAACCCATTTGGAAAATAAAAAAACAAACCTTTACAACCCCTTTAAAACTATCAGATTCTAGTCCTCCCCTACTTCATTCAAAAAATTAAAAAATGGGTTATGTCTAGACACTATTTATTTTATTTTTTTATCCACAATAATCCCTAAACCTCTGTTCCTCATGGGTTCCTACTTGTGATTGACTGTATTAATTGCCTCTATTAACACAGGCAGTACTAGTTTTGTTCCTATTGGTTATGGTGTATAAGGGGTGGGGATTGATGTGTCACTATTGGTTATTTTTTTTTCTCTTGCCATAATAAATGTTTAAATGATGAACCGCTGTGGGTTTTTTTTTTTTTTTTTTTTTTCGCTTTTATTCCTATTCCAAAGAATGTAAACATCCCTTGTAATAGACACAAGCATGACAGGTCCTCTTTTTTGAGAGATCTGTGGTCAAAGACCCCCCAAATCTTTAGTTTTTGCTTTTTAAAAGGGAGGAGGGGGAACATTTGTCTGCCCGAGAAAAGGATGTCACGGTCCTCCAAGGGCATAGAACCGAGTGGGGGGCTATCTTGCACTCGCTCTGCTTCCTGCCTAGCCATCAGCTGCCCCAGATCGGTTTTGACTGCTCCGGTAAGCTCGGAAATAACTGGGAATTGGCTGGAGGGGGCGGGGTGTGATTTCCTGGCAAATTTGCTACTTGGAATCACTTTTATTAGAATGTCGACCACCTGAGGGAAAAAATATACGGGGGGGGGGGGGGGGGTTTGTGGCAGCTACCTGCAGTCATAACCCCAGTATTTAACTGTAAAGTCATGACAGACATTTACAATTCGGCAGTTGGCAAATATTTAAAGGACTTGTTAAATGTATGGGTGTATTTGCATTATTACATGGTACCTCCCCCAGCAACTGATCCTCTAACTTGGCATGAGGGATGACAAGCATTGCATTGTCTGGATCTCTGATGTTAGAGGACCAGTCTAGTATGGTAAGGTTGATATGCGTGTCTGTTGTAAACATTAAAAACCTAAGGGGATGTTGCAGTATACAGCAATTTTGGCAAAAATCCCGAGGTGTAAGGCCTATTTCACACTTGGACATTTATGAGTTCCCGGTGTTTAGGTTCCAGGTGGAAGGCACGGGCAAACCATCCAGCCCCTCTGCTGGCAGCCTAGAAAACTGAGATGTCGAAGGCTGTTGTGGCTTGAAGGTGCACTAAGTATTGTTCAGGGCAGTATGTCCAGGGACAAATGCCCATAACACAAGCGGCATACGTTCCAGGTGTTCATCCCTGGGAGCATACTGCCCTAAACATTGCTACCACTTGTTCACCATCCGCATCATCCTAATCCGACTTGTGGCAATGCAACTTGTGTTCTGAGGATTTTGAAGGGGAACCCCATGCAAAAAATGAAAGAAAAAGGTGTGGGGTCCTCCCCAAGATCCATACCAAGCCCTTTGCGTCGTATGGATCTTAAAAGGTAACCCTATGCCAAAATAAAATCTAGAACGGCATTGGTTTCTCCCCAATCCCCCCCCCCCCTTTGGTCTGGTATGGATTTTGAGTGGAACCCCAAAACAAAAAGGTGGGGGAAGGCGTGGGGTCCTCCTTCAAAATCCATCAAAGACCCTTAGCCAAGCATGCAGCCTGGCAGGTCAGGAAAGTGTGGGCCATACCAGTTCACGCACCCTCAATGGGGGGGATGCTTTAGGACAGGGGGGCTCTGCACCCCCCACCACAAAGCACCTTGTGCTTTGGGCAGTGGCAATGTAGTGTAAATAAAAACAAGAGATGCCGCACTGTCAAGTGTCTCCTTGGTCTTCCTCTGACTCTGGGGTCTCATTCCGGTGCCAGAATAATTCCCTTCTTGCAGAAAGGCCGGACTCTGCTGTGGGCCGACCCTTCCGAAAGCTGGGAACACCTACTAATGGCTAAATGCCTCGACTTCCATTTTCTAAACCCCAGCTCTGCCCCTTTTTTAAAGAGGAAGTAAACCCTGATTGGTTTTACTCCAAACTCCCCTGCATTGCATACTAACCCATTATGTGGCACTTACCTGCAAACAAAGCCTGCGATGTCCCCACTGGTGGCCGCACCCCTCTTCACCCCGGGGCCGCAGACTCCGGCTCTGTGTCTGATGGACTCAGATGTTTGGCTGTCTGTATAGTTACTGCATCTCCATTCAGTCGCAGGCTGCTGAAACACAGCTCCAGGCCATGCTGTAGAGGTCTTGGTGCCCATGTGACTGGAGTCTGACATGCTGCACCCATCCATTGTGTCTCTAAACATCACACCTATGGGGGGGGGGGGGATTCATTGTTACTCTTGGCTCCATTGTGGTCAGCTAATGAAGTTATTGTCCCAGGAGATCTCTGATAGCGGTATGTGTATGTGTGTTTTTTTTTTTTTTTTTTGTCCTTGATGACATTTCTGTAATACTTTACAAGAATTCTCAAATAAAAGAAAAAAAAAAAGATGGTTTTGACAAGTCTTTTATTAAAAACCTTCCTCCAGTATTCTTCCTCCCGGTCTTCTCCGCTGCTGACCCTGTGTTCCTCCAACGCTGATTCTCGTCATTGTGCCCGCTCTGCTCTGTTCTTTTATCACCGTGGGACATGGCCATCCACTGTCACCATGAGGCCCTGCCCCTTTTTGACATTGTTCCATCACAAGGAGCAGGGTCTAATGGGATGTCATCGGATGGCCACGCTCCATGGATATATAAGAACTGACAGAGCGGAGCTAGCACAATGACAGGAGATGGCAGTGGAGAAGACCTGAGGAAGACTTATTTATTTTTTAAGGACTTTTTTTTTTTTTTTTTTTTTTTTGTGGTGGGGGTAAATGGGTAGGAATACAATCCTACCCCATACTCCTTCACATAGGGGGGCCGGGGGTCTGGGGGCTCCTTGTTAAAGGGGACCTCCAGTTTCCGATAAGCCCCCTGCCTGCAGACCCCCCACAACCACCGCCCAGGGTTGTCTGGAAGAGGCCCTTGTCCCCAACAACGTGGAATAAGGTGATTTGGGGTGGTGGGACGCAGAAACCCAGCTCCCCCCCCCATGTTGAGGGCGTGTGGACCGGTATGGTCCAGGAGGGGGCGCACTCCTTCACCCCCCCCCCTTTCTTGACCTGCTGGGCTGCATGCTTGGATAAGGGGTTGTTATCGATTTTTGCGGGGGTGGGGGCCACCTTTTTCTTGGTGTGGGGTTCCCCTTCAAGATCCTCGGATCATCATAAGACAAGATGGCTTTCAAAGGTAAAGTGTGCACGAGGCCATAGAATAACAGAGGCGTCTTGCTGGTAAAAGCAGCTGTAAAAATGCCCTGTGTGCATGGACAGAAGGTTTTGGCATGGTTGGGGCTGTTCATGGTTTGGTTGATATTGATGAGATCACCAGCACAGGATAGTTCTGTCCATTGGAGGAAAAGTGAGGAGTTTTTTGTAGGAACCATTTTAATTTTCCATGTTTAGTCTTCTAATAGACAAAACCAGACGAATTCCTCCATCTAATAGATGTATATGGGGGGTCAATTTTCTTGGATCAAGATTTTATAAAGCATATGCGAGAGAATTGCATAAGGGGTGGATCAGTGGCAGCCGCCGGTGGAAGTGTGTGTGTGTGTGTGTGTGTGTGTGTGTGTGTGTGTGTGTGTGTGTGGGGGGGGGGGTGTGTCAATCGGTATCACCATTCTTCCCCCCCCCCCCGGTGAGGTTGGCGGACGGGACTGGTGCACTTACTTACCCCATCTATGCAGCGCTTCCCCCGCGTGGCTTCCATTGCTCGGCGACAGCTTTCCCTTCCTCTACTCTCCACAGGCATCGGCGGCTTCCGTTTTCTCCCTCCTCCTTGGCCGCCAATCGGGAGTCTTCTATTTTTGGCCAATTCGGAAAATTGGTCTCAGACCTGCTTCTGATTGGCCAGATTGAGGATCAGCGTTAATCATTGTTACATCAGCAAATATTAATTTGCTGTTGCAACACCTGGGTGGACTCGTGGCGCAATGCTCTGCGCTCCGAGCCCACCCTATTTTGAAGCTTCAAAAAAAACAGCAGAGTTTGTGGGGCGCTTTGCCCAATCGGGGCACACTGAATAACTGGTTAAGGACCGGGCCGCTAAGCCGGCTGTTGCGTCGTTAACAATGAATGAGTCATCAGCACTCAACGGACTTCCCGCTGACAGCTAAATGGGGGGGGGGGTAAATGAGAAAAAAGAACGGCATGGAATCCCCCTAAAATCCATACCAGACTCTTATCCGAGCGCACAGCCTGGCAGGCCAATAAAAAGGGGAGACAAGCGCCCCCCCCCCCCGAACCACACCAGGCCACATGCCCTCAACATTTTATTTTTCTTCTCTTGGGGGGGGGGGGGGGTTGTGAATCGGGTACACTTACATTGGAGGGGGAGCTTGTTAAAGGGGGCTTCCAAATGTCCATAAGCTGTGCCCCCACTTCCTACGGATGCTTTGGGGTGAGTTTGAGGGCATGTAGCCTGGTATTGTTGCTCACTTGTTCCCCCCCCCCCCCCCATTTCCTGGTCTTTCAGATTGCATGGTCAAATAAGTAAGTAATGGGGATAAAATTGATAATTTAAAAAAAAAAGTAAAATAAACAAACTTTTTTTTTTTAGCGCCCCGTGTACTCAATCGCAGTTAATATATGTGTAGCAGGGTGTCATATTTAGGGGGAGCGTCTGAGTGGTAACTAGGCTCAGATGCACTAATTGTCAGGTTTCATGGACCATTTTTAGCTCGTGGAGGACATCATTGGTGTCCAGTTCCCTGTGGCCTACAGGTGGCGCTGTCGCCATAGGCCAGGGTTGAACCACCCTTGGAGGGCTGTGCCTTTTGTGTCCCCTCGCGGCAGTAGTACAGTGGGGCGGGGGACCTGCTGTGCCTGCCGGGAGAGGGTATAAAAGGGGCAGACATCTTCCGTTCGGGGTACACTACCCCGCCCATGGGGGGTGCCGAGTCCACGCCCAGGCACCTTCGGCCTGGGGGTGAGTGAGGGCCGTCTCCGGGTACCCTAGGCCCGGAGACGGAGGAGCTGTTCCATCTCAGACACCTTCAGTCTGGGGCGAGGTACTTTAGGTAAGGCCCGGGGCTCAGCAACCTCCGGCTGGGGTCCGCTAAGGATCGAGAGCTCCCAGGGATCCGCCTTGCGAGGGGACCCATAACCAGAATCGAGGAGGTGACCCTTTTCTGAACACCCAGCGCAGAGTCGTGGTGACAGAGGGGCTTCTGGTAACTCTCCGGAGGGATTTTCTCCTTGACATGGGCCAAATACTCCAAGAAGGAAGTTCATGTTCTACAGGTCAGTGGCAGTGACCAACCTCACGGTTTGTGGCAAAGACCGTGCGCCAAGCCTGTTCGTGCAAACCAGAACCTGAGTAGAACCAAAATAAGTTTGTGCCTCGACCTCTTCCCACCTTATCTGACCTGTGCTTGTCTCAACCTGTCTGCTTTCAAAGAGACTATTTATTGTTCCCATAAATAAAGAAGTTGGACTTTTCAGTTGGTGTGGACAGTTGCTTTACTGGGGAGAACTAAGGACTTGTTTCTGGCAACCGCAGAAACTAGATCAGCCTGGGAGGATTCGATCACTGGCTGCAGGCAGGCCCGAAAACTAACACCGCTCAACCTTCCCATCCAGGAGGGTACGGGCTTGTGGTGCGGTGTGCCTCAGCCTTTCCTGCGGAGGAGCCACGTACAAGAAAAGCAGGTAAAGCCTGGGGTGGGTGCGCTACATATGGTACCATTAAAGTCCACCCCCAGCTTCCCTCCATTTTCCTGTTTATACTCTGATGGGACGAAGGTACCACTTTATCTGATGGTGCTACATATACCCGATTGGCATGTAACCCTACTGTGAAATTTAAGAAGGGACTCTTATCTTTAGTCAATGAGGGCTTCTCTTTGGGGTTTTAAATAAATAAAAAAGAATATGTAGCGCACAGACCCCTTTCTTTACCTGCATTAACTTTGGCTCCTCGCAGGAAGAGAGAGGCACACCGCACCACAAGCCCGTACCCTCCTGTGTGAAGAGGTTGAACGGTGTTGTTGATGGGTCTTCCACAGTCAGACAACCAGAGAATGTGTCTCTCTCACCTATATTTTGAATAAAGACCAGTCCTTGTATCCCCACAGTAACTTGAATGTCCACACCAGCTGCACTCCAACGTAGAGATTTATTTCTTGTAAAACAGTCTCTGACAGAAAAGGTTGGAGGGAGAACAGGACAGCTTAAGATGTGGATAAAGGCCCGGCACAAACGTAACACAATTCACTGCTCCGATTCTCAAGCAGACTCAGCCCATTAGGATAGTCTCCCTAGCTTGGGACTAGCAGCCGAAATGTTGCTCAAACTTTACACTTGGTCTCTGCCACAGACCCGGTGAACTTGGTCTCTGCCACAGACCCGGTGAACTTGGTCTCTGTTCAAGGAGAAGACACCCCTCCAGAGAGTTACCGGGTCATTTCCTTCACTGTGACTTCCGCACCAGTCCTTCAGAACGATTCCTCCCCCGGCCTCCTCATCTAGGATACGGGTCCCTTCGCAAGGCGGCACCCTGAGATTCCTCGATCACCGGTGGGCTCCCGCCGAAGGTGCTGGGCCCAGACCTTTGTTGCAGTTCCAGGGCTAAAGGTGCCTGGGACCGACAGGAACCACACACTCCCCTGGGGTAGGACCCCCGACAACGAACCGCAGACCCGCCCCTGGGCGAAAGGTGCCCGGGGCGGACAGGAACGAGAACCCCCGAACAGGCACCGTCTGCCCCTTTTTTATATCCTCTCCCAGAATGCCCAGCAGGTACAACACACCCACTGTATGGTTGCCGAGAGGGGACACACAAGGCACAGCACTGTATCAGCGTTTCAACCCTGGCCCACCATGGCAGCGCCACCTGCAGGCCACAGGGAACTGCACACCAATACTCTACCTGTGGACAAAATGGTTGCCAGAACTCTAACAATTAGGGTGTTTGGACACAACTACCACCCAAACACTTCCCCTAAATTTAGCACCCCGCTATAAAAACATGTGGTGCCATCTGCACCAAGAGTGCCAGTCATATACTATCTGCCTAAGGTTCACAAGAGCATGTCTAGTCCACCTGGTTGCCCGATCTTCAGTGGCATAGACTCAGTAATGACACGAATAGGCAGATACATTGACAAATTTTTGCAGCCTTTGGTTTCAGCAACCCCTTCGTATCTACGAGATACCACTCAAGTTATTAATCTTTTGGTTAATTGTGGTTGGAGAGAGGGATTTATCATAGCAACGGCGGACGTCGCCTAGCTCTCTACACTATAATATCACACGAACAGGGTATAGAAGCAGTCCGTTTTTACCTTCAACAGGAATTCTACCTTGATTCAAAAGGATTTCATTATTAACCTTTTAATTTTTGCAACTAGCCATAATTATTTTTGGTTTGGAGGCAAATTCTATTTACAAATGTGTGGCGTGGCTATGGGGGCTAAATTTGCCCCCAGCCTCGCAAATTTATTCATGGCATATTGGGAAAGGGAGGTTATTGACATCAACCCTCCAAAGGAGCTGCGCCTTTGGAAAAGGTATATTGATGATATTTTGCTTCTTTGGGAGGGGGACTTCCCTTCACTTAAATTATTTCTTTCCAAACTTAACGCCAACAATAGGGGCATCTGTTTTAAAGTACGAGGCTAGCCAATCGGAAATCCACTTTTTAGACCTTTTTAATATCTTAGTGAGAGATGGAGTATTGATTACCACTAGGGATGAGCTTCGAGTTCGACTCGAACATTGCCTGTTCGCCCGTTCGCCGAACAGCGAACAAATTGGGGTGTTCGCGGCAAATTCGAAAAATCTATGGGAGAAATCTAAAGTGCTAATTATAAAGGCTTATATGCAAGTTATTGTCCTAAAAAGTGTTTGGGGACCGGGGTCCTGCCCCAGGGGACATGTATCAATGCAAAAAGAAGTTTTAAAAACAGCCGTTTTTTCGGGAGCAATGATTTTAATAATGCTTAAAATGAAAAAATAAAAGTGAAATATTCCTTTAAATTTCGTACCTGGGGGGTGTGTATGATATGCATGTACAGTGGCGCATGTTTCCCGTGCTTAGAACTGTCCTTGCAAAAAATTTCATTTTTGAAAGAAAAAAATGCATTTAAAACTGACTCACGGCTATTAATGAATTGTCGGCTCCCGGCAATACATACAAAAGTCATTGATAAAAAAAAAAAAAAAGCGTGGGGGTTCCCCAGAATTCAATTACCAGGCCCTTCAGGTCTGGAATGGATATTAAGGGGAACCCCGCCGCAAATTTTAAAAAAAATTGACGTGGGGTTCCCCCCAAATATCCATTCCAGGCCCTTCAGATCTGGCATGGATTTTAAGGGGAACTCCACCCCAAATGTAAAAAAAAATGGCGTGGAGTCCCCCTAAAAATCTATACCAGACCCCTTATCCGAGCACGCAACCTGGCCGGCCGCAGGGGAAAAGGGGGTGACGAGAGAGCGGCCCCCCCTCCCTCCTGAACCGTACCAAGCCACATGCCCTCAACATGGGGAGGATGTCCCCATGTTGATGGGGACAAGGGCCTCATCCCCACAACCCTTGCCCGGTGGTTGTGGGGGTCTGCGGGCGGGGGGCTTATCGGAATCTGGAAGACCCCTTTAACAAAGGGGACCCCCAGATCCCGGCCCGCCCCTATGTGAATTGGTAAGGGGTACATTGTACCCCTACCATTTCACGAAGAAAGCGTAAAAAAAATGTTTAAAAAAACACACAAACACCTTGAAAAAGTCCTTTATTAAAAAAAAAAAAAGAAAAAAAAACATTCCAGCGGTGAAATCCAGTGTCCCGCGGCGATCCCGATGTCCAGCGCTGTCCTTCATTGGTTGTGCCTGAGCGGACCTGATGGGGAACTCCCTCTCAGTATTTTAAATGTATAGACCCGCCCCTTCTAAAGTTCCCCATCAGGTCCGCTCAGCGGACCAGATGCGGAACATGAGAAGGGGCGGGTCTATACATGTATTACCACAGTGAGAGCAGTTCCCCATCAGGTCCGCCCCCTCGGTATGTCGGACCCGCCTACGTCATTGGCTTGAGCGGGGAACTTCCTTCACTGTGTAATTTAAATTTACATAGTGAAGGAAGTTCCCCGCTCAAGCCAATGACGTAGGCGGGTCCGACATACCGAGGGGGCGGACCTGATGGGGACTGCTCTCACTTTGGTAATACATGTATAGACCCGCCCCTTCTCATGTTCCGCATCTCGCCTGCTGAGCGGACCTGATGGGGAACTTTAGAAGGGGCGGGTCTATACATTTAAAATACTGAGAGGGAGTTCCCCATCAGGTCCGCTCAGGCACAACCAATGAAGGACAGCGCGGGACACTGGATTTCATCGCTGGAATTTTTTTTTTATTTTTTTTTTAAATAAAGGACTTTTTCAAGGTGTTTGGGTTTTTTTTTAAACATTTTTTTACGCTTCTTCGTGAGATGGTAGGGGTACAATGTATCCCTTGCCAATTCACATAGAGGGGGGGCCGGGATCTGGGGGTCCCCTTTGTTAAAGGGGTCTTCCAGATTCCGATAAGCCCCCCGCCCGCAGACCCCCACAACCACCGGGCAAGGGTTGTGGGGATGAGGCCCTTGTCCCCATCAACATGGGGACATCCTCCCCATGTTGAGGGCATGTGGCTTGGTACGGTTCAGGAGGGAGGGGGGGCCGCTCTCTCGTCCCCCCCTTTTCCCCTGCGGCTGGCCAGGTTGCGTGCTCGGATAAGGGGTCTGGTATGGATTTTTAGGGGGACTCCACACTTTTTTTTTTTTTATTTGGGGTGGAGTTCCCCTTAAAATCCATGCCAGATCTGAAGGGCCTGGAATGGATATTTGGGGGAACCCCACGTCAATTTTTTTTTTCATTTGTGGCGGGGTTCCCCTTAATATCCATTCCAGACCTGAAGGGCCTGGTAATTGAATTCTGGGGAACCCCCACGCTTTTTTATTTTTTTTATTTTTTATCAATGACTTTTCTATGTATTGCCGGGAGCCGACAATTCATTAATAGCCGCGAGTGAGTTTTAAATGCATTTTTTTTCTTTCAAAAATGACATTTTTTGCAGGGACAGTTCTAAGCACGGGAAACATGCGCCACTTTACATGCATATCATACACACCCCCCAGGTACGAAATTTAAAGGAATATTTCACTTTTATTTTTTCATTTTAAGCATTATTAAAATCACTGCTCCCGAAAAAACGGCCGTTTTTAAAACTTCTTTTTGCATTGATACATGTCCCATGGGGCAGGACCCAGGTCCCCAAACACTTTTTAGGACAATAACTTGCATATTAGCCTTTATAATTAACACTTTAGATTTTGAACGTTCGAGTCCATTGTATTTAATAGGGTTCTAAAGTTTACACGAACATTTTGTCTGTTCGCAGGTTCTGGTGCGAACCGAACAGGGGGGTGTTCGGCTCATCCCTGATTACCACCACATATTTCAAAGAAGCTGATCGGAATGCTTTCATCCCCCTAACTAGTTGTCACCATTCCACTTGGCTTAGTGCTGTGCCTAAGGGCCAGTTTCAACGGATCAGGAGGAACTGTACCTCTTTGATTACCAGCAACAGGCACAGGTTTTAAATTCAAGATTTTTGGAGAAGGGATATACTGAGGATATTGATGATACAATCCAGAAAGTTAACAATATGGATAGGAACCAAATGCTTACTGGAAAAAATAGGATTAACCAAACCGTTGATAACCGGTTCGGATGTTCAATGATTACAGGTTATTCGAACCAACACTTTTCAGTAAAGAAGATTTTTAATAAACATTGGAACATCTTAAAAAATGATAAAATTTTAGGTCCAGCTCTTCCAGACAGATCCAGTTGTTTTTAGAGAAGCATCATCCTTACGGCATAGGGTGGCCCCTAATGTGATTGTCCCCCCTAATATTTCATTCTTCCAAACCTGAGTTTTTTTTTTTTCCATGTAGGAAATGTAAAATTTGCAGTCAATTCCTTTCAAGGACGTAAGTGCGAATCCTTCCAGTCCACACAGACAGATACGATTTTACAATATCGATTCGTTCATTACTTGTTCTAGTGAGTGTGTGGTTTATCTTATCCAGTGTCCGTGCTCAAAGCAATACATTGGACATACTAGGAGAGCTCTTCATGTACGATTGGAAGAGCATGTGGGGAATATAAAACAAGGATTTCCCAAGCACAATCTATCTAAACACTATGCTCAATATCATAACCAACAACTTAAAGGGACTCTTTGTCCCAATTGAAAAACTTTGTCCACACTGGAGAGGTATGAATAGGGTTCGTTCCATATTTAAACAAAGTGGATATTTGACATGAAATCTTATGTGCCTCATTGGTTAAATGTCGATTGGAACATCAACTGTTTGTTTTATCAACAATGCCTAGTTCAACTCTGTCTCTTCTTCTTTTTCTTCTTCTTTTTCTTTTTCTTCTTCTTCTTCTTCTTCTTTTTTTTCTTCTTCTTTTTCTTCTTCTTCTTCTTCTTCTTCTTCTTTTTCTTCTTCTTTTTCTTCTTCTTTTTCTTCTTCTTCTTTTTCTTCTTCTTCTTTTTCTTCTTTCTTTTTCTTCTTTCTTCTTCTTCTTTCTTCTTCTTCTTTCTTCTTCTTCTTTCTTCTTCTTCTTTCTTCTTCTTCTTCTTTCTTCTCCAAGCTTTTTTCAGTAATTTTATTTCTTTGTATCATATGAGTTGGTATAAATTTCTTTACCAAATCTTACATAATTGTTGTTACTTTATTCATTTTAATTTTAACTAATATTGGTTATATGTGGTTTGTAGTTGCAATTTATTATTGCTTGGTAGCCAATTACCTGTAATTTTCATATCCTGTTTTGCGGTATCTCCTCACATATTTCCCGTCTTGCTTTGTATCTTTGTTCATTATCCATGTTTGCATTCTTCTTTTTTCGCCACAAGATGGCAGATGTATTATCCAGGCTTCCGTCCCTTGCCTCTATAGTGTCCAATGGTCAACATGGCGGCACTTTGTGTATTCCTTACAGACCTTCTGCTTCTGCCCATTCAAGATGGCATTGCGGCATTATATAAGGGCACTCGTTATAACGCGGGCACAGCAGCCAATCCCAGACGACGACCTGTAGTGATGAAATGCGTAAAAAAAGGTGTGGCCTGTAGTTCCGGCATTGATAGAGCAAGCTAACAAGCCTGGAGGAGACGCCATGAGATACCGCGCTTATCCTATCTGATATATACACCTCGCCATTTTAACCAATACTCTGTAAGTGCAATTCCTTATCCGGCCACCAGCTGTGGGTCTGTAGGGAGACCTTAAACCCCTGTGTCTGCAGTGACCGCCGTGATGGTGGTCAATTATTTTGGGTAAGGAGACTACAACACTACTTCTCTGGTGCCTTAGCTGGTGGATGGAAGTTTCTTCTGTTTCAAGTTCTCCTCACCCTGCCATATTATAATCTCCTCTATAACAGTGGTTCTCAACCTGGGGGTCAGGACCCCCTCGGGGGTCGAATGACTATTTGCCAGGGGTCCCTGAATCCTGGGCTGTTCCTGAAGCCCGCACCGCCCTCCTAGCCTTTTCGCAGCCGCCCAGCAGGGCTGTTTCTTGGAGCCCGCGGCTGCCCACTCAGCCTCTTCACAGTCACCCATTCAATTCATGGCATGGCTGGGGGGCAGAGACTCAAGGTCAGCTGACTGGTGAGGAATGTGAAGTGGGAGGGCTGGAGGAGACCCTATCTCCTGATTTCCGCATAGGTGTCACTGCTGCGGGACACTACAAAGTCGGAGACACAGTGAGTAACACTACCTGTGATTAGAGTTGCCTTTTAAAAGCCCCCACTACAGTTCTCAGATCAGCAGATGACCTTGATCAAGAGCACCAAAGTTGGCTGATCAGAACCCCCCCCCCCCAGCACTGCCACTGATCCCCCCCCCCCCCCCCCCCCACCAGCACTGCCACTCATCCCATTCCCACACCAAAGGAGTAAGAGAAGGAATAAAAAATAAAGATCACATGAAAAGAGGGGGAGGAACAAAGAAAAAGGGAGAGAAA
This sequence comes from Rana muscosa, assembly GCA_029206835.1. Taxonomy (NCBI): domain Eukaryota; kingdom Metazoa; phylum Chordata; class Amphibia; order Anura; family Ranidae; genus Rana; species Rana muscosa. The sequence goes on along the minus strand of CM055116.1, from coordinate 1,290,250,925 downwards.
GAATAAGAGAAGGAACAAGAGACTCCTAGAGAGCAAGGGATGGGGGAAAAAAAACAAGAAATTAGGATAGAGAGATAAAAGGGAAAGAAAGGAGAACAAAGAAAGTTTAGTAAGAATAGATTGGCAGATGATGGACTTTATAGGCATAACTTGGATTTAAAAAGATACATTTATTGAGGAAAAGACATACAGAGTATTTCAAAACATATAAAACATATTGGTCAAAAAAGACCTAAGCACACAACAAGAGTATAGTGAGATGCCACCTACATCCAAAAAAGGTACAATATGGTTTTTGGAAAGAGGGACACCAGGGTCACTTCCTACTAGTAGGTGTGGTGATGTAAAGTTTGAGGCAAGCTATGTGTCATATACAACTCAGATCAGCTTGAGCTGAGTTGTGTATGACACATAGCTTGCCTCAAACTTTACATCACCACACCTACTAGTAGGAAGTGACCCTGGTGTCCCTCTTTCCAAAAACCATATTGTACCTTTTTTGGATGTAGGTGGCATCTCACTATACTCTTGTTGTGTTCTTAGGTCTTTTTTGACCAATATGTTTTATATGTTTTGAAATACTCTGTATGTCTTTTCCTCAATAAATGTATCTTTTTAAATCCAAGTTATGCCTATAAAGTCCATCATCTGCCAATCTATCGGGACGTTGCATTTTTTTTACTTTGTTTCCATATCCACAGGTTTACTCTGTGATGATATGTTTTTTTATTCCAAAGAGAAAGAGTGGTACATCCTAAAATGTACCATAAGGGGTTTAATACTGTACGCGTAGAAGGGACTCAGGGAACGCTAAATGTCCGTGGGTTAGGGGAGCAAATTGCTTGTCTTGCCTTGGGTGCTGTCAACCCACGCTACAACTATAATTTTTTTTATCAATAGATTTTTATTGGGTTTTAAAGGTAAACAAAGGGTGAACAATACATTCCACATGTGGGACGAAGACATATTGATGCATTTGAATATACAGATAGGAGTCATATAAAATGCCTTGTCTTGGTATAAACACATACAATATACACGAGGCTGAGGGAATCCCCTCCTCTCCCCAGACACCCCCATGGGAACTATCTGTGGTCCGGAGAGAGAGGCAACCCCTCCACCCCCCACTTGCACAGTACCAGACTATGTGAAAAAGGTATGAGATCAAGCTCTTCTATCTTATTGGAAATTATATTCACCGAGAATATAGGTCCTAACATAAAAGAAATTAATATAAGAACAAAGAGTGAGCTTTCAGAGTAACCAGAGGAAAAGAAAAAAAAGAACATCAACCTAGGTTTTATTATCTTTACTTTTACTGTCACCATTACCATTGTAATCACCATCCCCACCATCGCCGCCATCCCTCGGATCTGCCTATAAAGGTTTAAGTGTCAGTTTTATTATCATTTTTATTAGGGTTGACCCCCCCTATATATGACTGCTAATCTGGTTTTATTATGATTTGTAGTCTTTATACCAGTCTATCCATGGTTGCCAACTAGAGAGGAACTGCATAGTCCGCCCCCCAATGGAAGCTAACATTCGTTCATAGGTGAAATGTACGGACAACGTGCGAATTGCCTCCTGAACCTCTGGAGGTTCTGGAGATTTCCACGCTCTAAGTATAACTAGCTTGGCCGCTAGAAATAGATGTGTGGTGAATTTCCTGTGTACCGGTGGCAAGTTTTCGATCCCTAAGTTTAAAAGAGCTAGGGAAGGCGAATATGGCATAGATAAACCCGTGACTTGATAGTGGACCTTGAAAATGCCAGACCAAAATCTCGCTAATTTGCTACATGCCCATAGTATATGGAAGATAGTTCCCAGTTGTGCACAATTCCTCCAACAATCAGAAGATGTGGAGGAATCAAATTTGGCTACCCTATTCGGGGTCAGGTACCACCTTTGTGTTACTTTGTGGGATAGTTCCCATAGGTTTGTACATTTAGTTGCTGCGTAGATTTGTTGTAATGCTTTATGCCATTGTGTTTCTGAAAATGATTCTTGGATATCTGCCTCCCATGCTTTCATAGAATTCGTTTTCATGAATATGGACTTGTCATATAGGAAGTTATAAAATAATGATATACCACCCTTATGGTTTTCTTTAGATGCTAGATGGATATTAATTTTCCAAAATAAATTGTACTTCTTAATATTTTTGTTTTTAAGGTACGATTTCACTCGGAGGTAATTAAACTGCTCCGAATTTGGTAGTCCATATTCTGATTGCAACTCAGCAAATGTTTTAAGGAGGTTGTTTCTGTATAGATCTGAGATCTGCACGATGCCTTGTCGCAGCCATCTGGTTAAGGTCAGGTCAGGCATTATCAAGTCTAGAGTAGAAATGGGTATTAGTAGAGGAGAAGTAGGGGTAGAAAGGGATTTGTGTGTTACTAATGTTTTCCAGGAATTCAGGGATACTATCATGGGAGGAGAAAGGTTTTTGGATTTAATATGAGGGTACGCTAAGAGATAGTTAAGTAGATTTCCACCGGGTATTAAAGTTTCTTCAATGTTTCCCCACAGTGGTGTGGGTTGATTGGGGAACCAGCCTTTAATCTGTGCGAGAGTCGCAGCGGCATAATAATCCGCAAAGACCGGTACACCCAGGCCACCAGCCTGTTTTGTTTTTTTTAGTTTGGAAAAGGCGCTCCTGGACCTTTTACCTTCCCAAAGATATTTAGCTAGAAGGGACTGAAGGGTTTTAAAAAAGTGTTGAGGTATGGGAATGGGTACTGTGCGATAAATGTAGAGAATTTGTGGTAATATTTGCATTTTGAAAGCTGCCAATCTTCCCGACCAAGATAGAACATGTTTGCTTAGTGACTTTAGGTTGTCTGCGAGTTTCTTTTCAAGGGGGAGATAGTTGGCCTGAAATAATTGTCTAGTTTGGGAGGTCAATTTAATGCCCAGGTATGTGATTTCATGTGCACACCAGACATAAGGAAATTTGGTTTGTATGGTCAGCTTATCTTTTGGGGATACTCCTAGATCAAGGATGAATGACTTTGAGTCATTCACTTTATAGTATGACACTTTTCCATACTCCTGAAGCGTGTGGTATACATGATCTAGGGAAGACAGCGGGTCAGTGAGCATCAATATTACATCATCCGCAAAAAGACTTATGACATGCTTACGGGATTTAATTGTAAAACCTTGAATATCAGGGGATTGTCGAATACTGGCGGCTAACGGTTACATAAGTATATTGAAAATAAGAGGGGACAGTGGACATCCCTGACGGGTCCCGTTAGTGATTTTGAAAGGCTTAGACAGCATGCCAGATGTGTACACCCGAGCTGATGGAGAAGTATACAAAGCTAATATTGCTGAGAGCAGGTGTCCTGAGAAACCAAATTTTTCCAAGGTTTTTGTAAGATACAACCAGTGTACCCTATCGAACGCCTTCTCTGCATCTAAAGCCAGAAGCAGAGAAGGCGTTTTCCCCCGTCTGGCGATATGCACAACATTTATTAAACGTCTAGTAGCATCCGACGTCTGCCTACCCTTAGTGAACCCAGATTGGTCAGGGTCAATGAGAGTAGGTAAGATGTCCACCAATCTTAATGCTATAATTTTAGCATACAATTTCACATCATTGTTGAGCAAGGATATAGGTCTAAAATTTTTAGGTGCATCTGGTTCCTTGCCCGGTTTAGGTAACGTTACAATTAAGGCCTCTAACATTTCTGGCGGAAAAGAAGCCGAGGCAGCAGCAGCATCAAATACTTTGAGGAGGTATGGCCCAAGAATAGGTTTAAACTGTTTATAGTACTCCCCTGTGAGACCATCCGGACCAGGAGATTTATTGTTCGGGAGATTCTCTATAGTTTTGAGCAATTCTACTAAGGAAAAAGGAGCGTTTTAGCTCCTGGAGCTGTGAGGGGGAAAGTTGGGGCAGATGAATGTTTTGTAGAAAATGTTCTATATCTGAGAGGGAGGGTTGTGCCGTTAGGCTATCTTGGTTCAGGTTGTATAAGGCCCCATAATAATCACTAAAGGCATCTGCAATTTTTTGGGGATCATACACCTTCTGAGAAGATTTAGGGCTAATAATATGTGGTATTTTAGTCTTAAAGCGCTGGCCTTGTAGTCTACGGGCCAGGTTTTTCCCGGCCTTATTACCTGTAGAGTAAAAGGACATCTTCAATTTTTTCTCTACTTTTTCGAAGGGCGAGTCTGAGGTCGTGTCTCAGTGAGGTAAGTTGTGCACTCAATATGGGGGTAGGATTAAGTTTTATTTTGGGCTTCTAATAATTCTATGTCTGTGAGTAGAGTATTGAGTCGCTGCTGCCTCTGCCTCTTGATTCTAGTGCCCTGCTGGATAAACACACCCCTGATATATGCCTTGTGGGCGTTCCACAGCACAAACGGATCATTTGTGGACGGGGAGTTGATCTGAAAGTAATCAAGCAAGCGGTCCTCCAGAATTTTTTTTTGTTTCCTTGTTTTGGATGATGTGGGAATTGGAGCGCCAAATAAAGGCACTGTTGGAAGGATAAGTGTCTCCTAGTGTCAATAACACAGGAGCATGGTCTGACCATGATATGCTATTCAGTGTGATTTGAGATACTTTCTGGAGTAACCACCTGTCCATCAGAAACAGATCAATCCTCGTATACGTGCAGTGCCTGTGGGAAAAGAACGTGAAATCTCTTTCGTTGGCATGGGTACAACGCCATGCATCATATAACTCTTGTCTTTGCAAAAAGGACTGCAAAGACAGTGTCCTTTTAGAGGGTTTAGATGTAGAGTCTATTTGAGGGTCAGGAGTTACGTTAAAGTCTCCACAGAGTATAAGAGATCCTTGTTGTATTTTCCGTATCTTTTTCATCAGGACATTCAGGAATTTGATTTGGTGTTTATTTGGAACATAGACGTTCACCAGAGTATATCGTGTAGCGTTGATGTTACACACTAGAATGACATAACGACCTGATGGGTCACAAATGTCCTTAAGTAATTGAAAAGAAATTGAGTCCTTAATTGCAATCATGACTCCCCGTTGTTTGGCTGTCATATTTGAGAAGAAGTAGTGTTGGAAGCCTTTATGGGTGCATCTAGGCGGTTCGCTATGGTGAAAATGCGTTTCTTGAACGCATATTATGTCACAATGAGAAGAGTCTGCTTCTTTCCAGAGGGATGCCCTTTTGGCTGGATGGTTTAAGCCATGTGCATTTATGGATAGAATTTTAACTGGCATGACAGAGTTTAAGTGGAATGCTGAAATTTACACATGGTGCGTACTCACATAGCTGGCAGGAGGCTGTCCGAGGGATGCATGTATTCCTAGGTTCTTCAAAACGGAGTCTCGTTTCTGGTAACATAAGCAATGTCTGAAAAGAAATTCGGTATAGAAAAAAGAAAACAAACAAAAAAAAGTTTAAAAGGAGGGTATTACACCCAGGTGCAGAAATTCTGCTCAGGTAAATGGGAGCGCAGGTTACAGGATAGAGCTCCAAAGGGCGAGGCCCATTAATAGGGCAACAAATGAATATAGCAGGGCCCTGCAGATATCACTGACGCCTCAGGAGTTTGAAGCATGTTGCCATTCTGGAGGAATCCTCTTAGGGCTTGTATCATTAGATGTTGAAGGAGGTTCCTCTGGGACAATCTTCCATTTCTGGAGAAGTTGGAAACCCTTAGTAGGAGAAGTAATTACATGTGTAGAACCTTCTCTAGTTATGATTAGTTTGGTCGGGTAGCCCCATCTGTATGCGATAGCATGGTTTCTCAATGCCTTAGTAATATTATTGAGATTTTTGCGGAGTTGCAAAGTGTGCTGCGACAGATCTGTATAAAATTGCAGATCTGAGTAATCTGTGGTGCTGTGTTCCCCTTTACGGGTAATTTTGCATCAACCGCTCCTTGGTTTGGTAAAAATGCATGCGAAACAATACATCTCTAGGGATGTGCTCCTGGATAAATGAGGGTTTTGGGAGACGATGGATTCTATCTATGGACAGTTCAATAGGAGGAAGATCCGGCATGAGGGTTGATAGCATTGCCGTAGCATACGAACGTAATTCAGAGGGTTGCACAGATTCTGGAATGCCTCTGATCTTGACATTATTCCTCCTGGCCCTGTCTTCCAAATCTGCTAATTTGGCTTTCATCCATGCGTGATCCTCCTCAACATTATCATGAGCGTCTACCAGGTCATTAATTGTCGTAGCATACTCCTCCATTTTGGATTCAATATGATCCACTCTGTCCCCCACTGCATTAAGTTCTGAGCTAAACTTCCTCATGCATGTCAGCATGAATAGAGCTTTTCAGGGAGACAAGCATATCCTTTAGTGTAGTGTCTAGGACTGGTTGGTTTTGTGTGGGGAATGCCACTATGGAGTCAGGGAGTTCTCTTGTGTCTTCTTGTGAGTCAGCGTTAGATCTTACCTCACATTGCTGTGTCTCCTGCTCCTCCATTCTGGCTCTGGCTTTAGTCGGACTCCTAATGAGAGGTGAAGGAGTCTCTGAGGTTCCCCTTGTGCGCCGAGTGTTGCGATTAAGCTGGGTCATCATGGGTGTTTGTGTGTAAGTGCGCCGTCTTCGGAGTGGAGAAGGAGCCGGCGCCATCTTGCCCACGAGGCTGCATATGCTGTGTGAAGTATGCCGTCAGTTTTCTGGGCCGATGTTCCGCCTGGCGTCTCCTGGTCATGATGCCGAGGTGCTGGGGAGATGAACCGCCGTAGTGGGCTGCAAGTGCAGTGTCCTGTGTAGCTGTGAGCCGCTGTTTCTCTTGCCTTTCGCCGGAGCTCCGGAGTTACACCGCCATCACAGTGAAGTCCAGGCCACGCCCCGCTACAACTATAATTTTACTCTTAGGGGTCCCCACAACTTGGGAAATTTTATCAAGGGGTCACGGCACTAGAGGGGTTGAGAACCACTGCTCTATTAGGACTGTTTTTTTCTTCAGGATTAACCCTTTCTCAACATCTAAGATTTGTCCATCAGCACGCAACAAATTTTACGCATTGTTTTGGAACTTTACTTTTCACATCACTTCTGTTTTTTTTTTTCCTTTCTTTACAGTGGCAATTATTTAATCAATGTTAATTTATTGCATTGTTCCTAATGTGTTGGCGGCACTGCTCGCATGTGTTATTGTTTTATTCATTCAGGCACTGTGTTTTTGATGCTATTGGCTTCACTGATTAATCAATTTTTCATCTTTTGTCTTTAAATATTTTTTTAAGATCCCATTTATTGGGTTTATCAATTTTAGTAAGTTCTTTTTAATAGGATTTCTGTCATTTGATTTTTCATATTTGCAGCTTCTTCAGGAGCTTAGCTTACATATATATTTTCAGATGGTGCATACATAAGGTTGTCATGTGACTACAAATAAAAAAAGAACATATGTCAGTAATATTACACTGTGGCTATAAACCGTTAAATTTTTCATATGTAAAAGGTATCCACCTCATGAACTACCCCCAATTAGACATGTGCGATTTAGTTTAGTACAAATCAAATTCGTACATTCGGAAGCATCCGAAAAACGAATTTCTATTCTTACGAAATTTAGTTGACTAATTTAGTTTCGGGAGTGGGAGACTGCTCAGACTGGTACTGGTAGTCGATGGGAGATTCAGAATTGGACAAAATAAGAATGTTTGTTAACGTTTTATTATTGTCCTAGTTACGATTATTCATTATGATGAAGTTTAAAAACCGAGGAAGTCAGCACAGGGGTGATGGGAGCCCCTCATAATGTCACAGCAGGGGTACAACCCCAGGAGGAAGTCAGCACAGGGATGGTGGGCGTCCTTCCTAATGAGCATAATGAGTGGACGACTGTTCGTAGTTGTTACGACAAGTTAACGAAAATTCGTATTTCGTACGAAACAAATCCAAATTGAATTTCGAACACAAATTACGAAATAGGAATTTTTGTTTAATACGAAACTAAACAAATTTATTGACGGCGCACATGTCTACCCCCACTATCGTCAAATGTCTCACCATGGGGAGTTGCGCCAACAAGGAGGTCACCGGGGACCGGAACAGAAAATGACCCATCCCGGAGGACACAGGAATTGCTGGCGGGAAACCCACATCCAATATTCTGATTAGATAGATAGTAGAGAACAAGTTATTTTGTGGTTGTCATGATCAAATGTTCTATTCTCTGATTATGTAAAATTATCTTATCCTTGTGTAGCGGCCACCCCCTCACCCCGTCCTCTTTAGCCTAGGGGTATGTCACGCGACAGGGGTGAGGGTGCGCTACGGCCCATGTCCTCCCCACTACTTGCAGGCGAGGTGAAGGCCAATACCTAATGTTTCCTCGGGCCGGTGTCCTGAACATGTACCGAGTCTGTTGTGCAGAAACCTCCCTTTGCTCTCATTAACAGAGTCCATACACCAATCACAGTCCAACGGTTAGATTTATTTCGTATCTTCAGTTACAAGGCAATGCGATGGCATGATACGGTGGAATGAGCAGGTCGAGGCACTATACTGATCTGGGTCCCTACACCCCCTATGCTATGACCAAGGGTTGTAGGAGTCTCAACATGAATACCTCCGTTTCGCTGCGGGCCTCTATCAGGGGAAGATGTCCTCCAAGGAAGTTACTGAAGGCCCATCCGTCACCGGGTTGACACTACACCGGGTCTTCAAACGAGTGACCTCCCCAGCCTCCTCACCTCAGATGCGGGTCCCCTCGCGAGGGGCGCCCTGGAGCAACTCCACCCTCGCGGGACCTAGTCGGAGTCACCGGGTCCCAGGCCTCCTCAATAGTACCTCATCCCAGGCTGAAGGTGCCTGGGATGGACTCCATCTTCATCCCGGCCAGGCCTAGGGCGCCTAGGCCGGGACCTTGAACCGCCCGCACCCAGGCTGAAGGTGCCTGGGTGCGTGAAGAGATGATCCCCGAAGAAGAAGACCTCGTGGCGAGGGCGTCTCCCCCTTTTATCTCCTCCCGTCGATACCACGGCGGGTTCCCCGCCCCGGCCGTACCATCTCTCGGAAGAGAAAAAGAAGGGTAGCACTGCGGTAGTGATTCTACCCCGAGCCAGTAGGTACACTGACACCTACTGGTCGAAGAGAATATTACACCACCCAATCCTCCACGAATAAGAAAAGGGGTCTGAACCCTAACATAATTACACACTTGGGTCACACTACTCCCCAAGTGTACCCCACTAAATTGAGGACCCCGCTACACTTGTAATAAAAATATGTTCAAATTTCTTAAATTTGACTAGATGTCAGTTAATATATGGTACCATTTAAAAGTCCATCCCCAGCCTCCCTCCATATTCCTGTTTAGTAACTGAGAACATCCAACTCCTCTCACGGTTAGGCATGGTTCACACCTATGCAGGTGCGTTTTTTCAATACACGCTTTTGATCCATTTGAAGTCTATGGAACCAGAAAAAAGTCCCAGGCCCTTTCCATAAAATACACAGATGTGAATTGCATCCATAGGAAACCATGTTACATGGACTGTATGTGTTTGTTAAAATGAAAACGCACTAAAAAATGCATAGGTGTAAACCAGGCCTTAAAGTGGATGTAAACCCTCCATTCACCCAGTGAACTGAACAGCCCCAGATGATACACAGGGATGAACCAAATCTCCTTACATATCTGCGGTCTTCACATTTATATACTGTCTAGAAAGTTCAGATTGTGTTAGATTTTCTCTTCCTGGTTAACAAATAGTGTGATGTCTGGGCATACAGCCAAGATAGCTAACATTGGAGGAAAGGCACACACCCCCCTGTCATTATAGGCAGAGACTCTCCAGAGGTGTTTTGTAACAGGGCCAGATTCCTGCTAATCTATTTTAGCAATCTCTCCTGACCGAAATGTCAGGCTGCTTTTATCTGATGTGTCCAAGAATTTGTCAGCCTGATAACAGAGGAACGGTTCAGGAGAGAGCTACGGGTCTTAGCGCTTTGAAGAGAGATAACAAAACACTGCAGATATATGTGCCCAGCTCAAATTTCATGAATTGGGTTTACATCCACTTTAACGGATATCTAAAATATTGTGTGTTTTGTGTGGGGTTTTTTTTTTTTGGTCATATTTACCTCCTCTGTGCAGTTGGTTTTGCACAGAGTGGCCTCGAACCGCCTATTCTGGGGTCCCTCAGAGGTGCTCCTCATCCTCCTTTCTCTCCTTTCTCTCCTTTCTCCCCCTCTCTCCTTTCTCCCCCTCTCTCCTTTCTCCCCCTCTCTCCTTTCTCCCCCTCTCTCCTTTCTCCCCCTCTCTCCTTTCTCCCCTTTCTCTCCTTTCTCTCTCTCTCTCTCTCTCTCTCTCTCTCTCTCTCTCTCTCTCTCTCTCTCTCTCCTCTCTCTCCTTTCTCTCTCTCTCTCTCTCCTTTCTCTCTCTCTCTCTCTCCTTTCTCTCTCTCTCTCTCTCTCTCCTTTCTCTCTCTCTCTCTCTCTCTCTCTCTCTCCTTTCTCTCTCCTTTCTCTCTCTCTCTCTCTCTCTCTCTCTCTCTCTCTCCTTTCTCTCTCTCTCTCTCCCCCTCTCTTTCTCCCCCCCCCTCTCTCTCTCTCTCTCTCTCTCTCTCTCTCTCTCTCCTTCTCTTTCTCCCCCCTCTCTCTCTCCTTCTCTTTCTCCCCCCTCTCTCTCTCTCTCTCTCTCTCTCTCTCTCTCTCCCCTTCTTCTCTTTCTCCCCCCCTCTCTCTCCTCTTTCTCCCCCCCTCTCTCTCTCTCTCTCTCTCTCTCTCTCTCTCTCTCTCTCTCCTTCTTCTCTTTCTCCCCCCTCTCTCTCTCCTTCTTGCCCCCCGTCGGAGAACTGCTTTCCCTCAGGGGCACTCGTGTGAGCGTGCGCTCCCATGTCCTGCTGCTGCGTCCATTGACACAGACAGCAGGACTCTGCTCCCCCCCCCCCGCCATTGGGTTTGATTGACAGCAGCGGGAGCCAATGGCTGCGCTGCTATCTATCCAATCGGGACCCGAGACACCGGCTGGAGCGGGTGTGCTCATCCCCCGGTGCAGAAATGATCGGGCTCAGTTAAGTAAAGGGGGGGGGTCTGCTGCACTACAAGAGATTTTTCACCTCAATGCGTAGAATGCATTGAGGTGAAAAACCGCGAGGGCTTAAACTTTTTTTTTTTTTTTTTTTTTTTAAGCCCCGAGTAAGAGGATTAAAGATCCTCAAAGTCTAATTCAAGAAATAACCGGTATTAGTAAAAAAAAACACAGCTTTATTCACCAATCAATAATCCAATTTTGAAAACTGCTCCACCACTTCAAAAAATCCTGCTCCTTGTTCCCAGGTCTGGGGGGGGGGCCTTCAGTCCCTCCTTCTTTTTTGTTTGTACTTCTTGTTTCATATCAAATAAATTTAAATAAAAAAAAAAAGGGAAGAAACGACCCTCTGCCGAGTATTTTAAAAAGATTCCATTGGGACCATGTCTCCAAATAGACCCCCCCGTTTTCTGCCGGGAGGTCCAGACCAGATCCTCCAAGATATTCTACTCGTTTGAGCCACATCCCTAATAATGGAGGGTGGGTCTGTTTCCACATTGCTGGGATACATGCTCTTGCTGCATTCAGGAGATGACACAGGATTGACTTCTTATATTGTTTGACCGGGATATCAGAATCCTGTAGTAAGAAAAAAGTCAGGTCCTCCGGTATCTCCTGATCTCTAAACCTTTGGGCAATTTCCCGGACGTCCCTCCAGAAGCTCTTTATGTCCAAAAAATATGTATTAACGTCCCACCTTCTCCTCCACACCACCAACATTTATCTGGTATGTCTGGGTAACATCTGTTTAGGATGGCTGGGGTACGGCACCACTGCGATATGATCTTAAAAATTTTCTCCTGGATTTTTATACAGGCTGAGGATTCAAACATGTTGCATATTATTTTTTGTTCTGTTTCTCCTTCGAGAAGACCCTATCTAACTCTGTCTCCCATCTATTGAAAAAGGGCAGCCTAAAATTCTCGAAGGGTATATTCTAGACATGTGCAAAAGGAAAAAATTTGTTTAGTTTCGTTTCGTTTTTAATTTGTTAATTTCGTTTAGTTAGATTCGTTAACTTTTGTTTTCGGAATTCGTTCCGTTTTCGACCGAATTCGTAAAAACGCTCGGATTCGAAAATATTTCAACCGCATTCTAAAACAATTAGAATAGAATTGAAAATATTGGAAATAATCAAAAAGAAAAACAGAACAGAATAGAATAAAAAAAAAAATATATATATATATATATATATATATATATATATATATATATATATATATATATATATATATATATATATATATATATATATATATATATATATATATATATTTTTTTTTTTCTATTCTAATCTTTTCTAATTTGGAATTCGAAAAATCGGTCGCATTCGAAGATATTTCAACCAAATTCAAAAAATTTATCTACCGGATTCGATAATATTTCAACCAAATAGAAAAGATTATAATAAAATAGAAAAACCGATTAATAGACTAGAAAAACAATAGGACAGAATATATAATATATTATATTATATTATATTATATTTTATTCTATTCTGTTCTATTTTTTTTCTAGTCTATTCTTTTTATTAGAAAAGATTTGAATTGAATATAAATCAAAATCCATTTATATACTGAATTCGAATTTCAGAAGATGGTTACATCTCGCTCTCGCTCTCTATATCTCGCTCTCTATATCTCGCTCTAGCTCTCGCTCTCTATATCTCGCTCTAGCTCTCGCTCTCTATATCTCGCTCTCGCTCTCTATATCTCGCTCTCGCTCTCTATATCTCGCTCTCGCTCTCTATATCTCGCTCTCGCTCTCTATATCTCGCTCTTGCGCTCTATATCTCGCTCTCTATATCTCGCTCTCTATATCTCGCTCTCGCTCTCTATCTCGCTCTCGCTCTCGCTCTCTATATCTCGATCTCGCTCTCGCTCTCTATATCTCGATCTCGCTCTCGCTCTCTATATCTCGATCTCGCTCTCGCTCTCTATATCTCGCTCTCGCTCTCGCTCTCTATCTCGCTCTCGCTCTCTCTCTCTATATCTCGCTCTCGCTCTCTCTCTATATCTCGCTCTCTCTCTCTATATCTCGCTCTCTCTCTATATCTCGCTCTCTCTCTATATCTCGCTCTCTCTCTATATCTCGCTCTCTCTCTATATCTCGCTCTCTCTCTATATCTCGCTCTCTCTCTATATCTCGCTCTCTCTCTATATCTCGCTCTCTCTCTCTATATCTCGCTCTCTCTCTCTATATCTCGCTCTCTCTCTCTATATCTCGCTCTCTCTCTCTATATCTCGCTCTCTCTCTCTATATCTCGCTCTCTCTCTCTATATCTCGCTCTCGCTCTCTATATCTCGCTCGCTCTCTATATCTCGCTCTCTCTCTATCTCGCTCTCTCTCTATCTCGCTCTCTCTCTCTATCTCGCTCTCTATATCTCGCTCTCTATATCTCGCTCTCTATATCTCGCTCTCTATATCTCGCTCTCGCTCTCTAGCTCTCGCTCTCGCTCTCGCTCTCTATATCTCGCTCTCTATATCTCGCTCTCTATATCTCGCTATATCTCGCTCTCTCGCTATATCTCGCTCTCTCGCTATATCTCGCTCTCTCGCTATATCTCGCTCTCTCGCTATATCTCGCTCTCTCGCTATATCTCGCTCTCTCGCTATATCTCGCTCTCTATATCTCTCTATATATCTCTCTCTCTATATCTCTCGCTCTCTAGCTCTCGCTCTCTAGCTCTCGCTCTCTATATCTCGCGCTCTCGCTCTCTCGCTCTCTCGCTCTCTCGCTCTCTCGCTCTCTCGCTCTCTCGCTCTCTCGCTCTCTCGCTCTCTCGCTCTCTCGCTCTCTATCTCTATCTCGCGCTCGCTATATCTCTCTCTCGCTCTCTATCTCGCTCTTGCTCTCTATCTCGCTCTTGCTCTCTATATCTCGCTCGCTATATCTCGCTCTCTCTATCTCTCTCTCGCTCTCTATATCTCTCTCTCTCGCTCTGTATATCTCGCTATATCTCGCTCTCTCGCTATATCTCGCTCGCTCTCTATCTCTCTCTCGCTCTCTAACTCTTGCGCTCTCGCTCTCTATATCTCGCTCTCGCTCTCTAGCTCTCGCTCTCTAGCTCTCGCTCTCGCTCTCTCTATCTCGCTCTCGCTCTCTCTATCTCGCTCTCGCTCTCTCTATCTCGCTCTCGCTCTCGCTCTCTCTATCTCGCTCTCGCTCTCTCTATCTCGCTCTCGCTCTCTATCTCGCTCTCGCTCTCTATCTCTCTCTATCTCGCTCTCTATATCTCGCTCTCTATATCTCGCTCTCTATATCTCGCTCTCTATATCTCGCTCTCTATATCTCGCTCTCTATATCTCGCTCTCGCTCTCTATATATCTCGCTCTCTCGCTCTCGCTCTCTATATCTCGCTCTCGCTCTCTCTCGCTCTCTCTATCTCGCTCTCTCTCGCTCTCTATATCTCGCTCTCGCTCTCTATATCTCGCTCTCTATATCTCGCTCTCTATATCTCGCTCTCGCTCTCTCGCTCTCGCTCTCTATATATCTCGCTCTCTCGCTCTCGCTCTCTATATATCTCGCTCTCTCGCTCTCTATATCTAGCTCTCGCTCTCGCTCTCTATATCTCGCTCTCGCTCTCGCTCTCTCTATCTCGCTCTCTCTCGCTCTCGCTCTCTATCTCGCTCTCGCTCTCGCTCTCTATATCTCGCTCTCTATATCTCGCTCTCGCTATCTCGCTCTCGCTCTCGCTCTCTATATATCTCGCTCTCGCTCTCTATATATCTCGCTCTCGCTCTCTATATCTCGCTCTCGCTCTCTATATCTAGCTCTCGCTCTCTATATCTCGCTCTCGCTATCTCGCTCTCTATCTCGCTCTATCTCGCTCTCGCTCTCTATATCTCGCTCTCGCTCTCGCTCTCTATATCTCGCTCTCGCTCTCGCTATCTCGCTCTCGCTCTCTCTATCTCGCTCTCTCTCTCGCGCTCTCTCTCTATCTCGCGCTCTCTCTCTATCTCGCGCTCTCTCTCTATCTCGCGCTCTCTCTCTATCTCGCGCTCTCTCTCTATCTCGCGCTCTCTCTCTATCTCGCGCTCTCTCTATCTCGCGCTCTCTCTATCTCGCGCTCTCTCTATCTCGCGCTCTCTCTATCTCGCGCTCTCTCTATCTCGCGCTCGCTATATCTCGCGCTCGCTATATCTCGCGCTCGCTATATCTCGCGCTCTCTATATCTCGCGCTCTCTATATCTCGCGCTCTCTATATCTCGCGCTCTCGCTCTCGCTCTCTATATCTCGCTCTCTAGCTCTCGCTCTCTAGCTCTCGCTCTCTAGCTCTAGCTCTCTATATCTCGCTCTCTATATCTCGCTCTCTATATCTCGCTCTCTATATCTCGCTCTCTATATCTCGCTCTCGCTCTCTATATCTCGCTCTCGCTCTCTCTCTATATCTCGCTCTGGCTCTCGCTTTCTATATCTCGCTCTGGCTCTCTATATCTCGCTCTCTATATCTCGCTCTCTATATCTCGCTCTCGCTCTCTATATCTCGCTCTCTATATCTCGCTCTCGCTCTCTCTCTATATCTCGCTCTGGCTCTCGCTTTCTATATCTCGCTCTGGCTCTCTATATCTCGCTCTCTATATCTCGCTCTCTATATCTCGCTCTCGCTCTCTATATCTCGCGCTCTCGCTCTCTCGCTCTCGCGCTCGCGCTCTAGCTCTCGCTCTTGCTCTCTAGCTCGCTCTCGCTCTCTATATCTCGCTCTCTAGCTCTCGCTCTCTAGCTCTCGCTCTCTATATCTCGCTCTCTATATCTCGCTCTCTAGCTCTCGCTCTCTAGCTCTCGCTCTCTATATCTCGCTCTCTAGCTCTCGCTCTCTTGCTATATCTCGCTCTCGCTCTCACTCTCTATATCTCGCTCTCGCTCTCACTCTCTCTATCTCGCTCTCGCTCTCACTCTCTATATCTCGCTCTCTCTATCTCGCTCTCGCTCTCTATATCTCGCTCTCTATATCTCGCTCTCTATATCTCGCTCTCGCTCTCTATATCTCGCTCTCTATATCTCGCTCTCGCTCTCTCTCTATATCTCGCTCTGGCTCTCGCTTTCTATATCTCGCTCTGGCTCTCTATATCTCGCTCTCTATATCTCGCTTTCTATATCTCGCTCTCGCTCTCTATATCTCGCGCTCTCGCTCGCGCTCGCGCTCTCGCTCTTGCTCTCTAGCTCGCTCTCGCTCTCTATATCTCGCTCTCTAGCTCTCGCTCTCTAGCTCTCGCTCTCTATATCTCGCTCTCTAGCTCTCGCTCTCTAGCTCTCGCTCTCTATATCTCGCTCTCTAGCTCTCGCTCTCTTGCTATATCTCGCTCTCGCTCTCACTCTCTATATCTCGCTCTCGCTCTCACTCTCTATATCTCGCTCTCGCTCTCACTCTCTATATCTCGCTCTCGCTCTCACTCTCTATATCTCGCTCTCGCTCTCTATCTTGCTCTCTATCTCGCTCTCGCTCTCTAGCTCTCGCTCTCTCTATCTCTCTCTCTATCTCGCTCTCTCTCGCTCTCTATCTCGCTCTCGCTCTCTATATCTCGCTCTCTATATCTCGCTCTCTATATCTCGCTCTCTATATCTCGCTCTCTATCTCGCTCTCTATATATCTCGCTCTCGCTCTCTCGCTCTCGCTCTCTCGCTCTCTATATCTCGCTCTCTATATCTCGCTCTCTATCTCTCGCTCTCTATCTCTCGCTCTCTATCTCTCGCTCTCTATCTCTCGCTCTCTATATCTCGCTCTCTATATCTCGCTCTCTATATCTCGCTCTCTCTCTATATCTCGCTCTCTCTCTATATCTCGCTCTCTCTCTATATCTCGCTCTCTCTCGCTCGCTCTCGCTATATCTCGCTCGCTATATCTCGCTCTCGCTCTCACTCTCTATATCTCGCTCTCGCTCTCACTCTCTATATCTCACTCTCACTCTCGCTCTCTATATCTCGCTCTCGCTCTCGCTCTCTATATCTCGCTCTCGCTCTCTATATCTCGCTCTCGCTCTCTATATCTCGCTCTCGCTCTCTAGCTCTCGCTCTCGCTCTCGCTTTCTATATCTCGCTCTGGCTCTCTATATCTCGCTCTCTATATCTCGCTCTCGCTCTCTATATCTCGCTCTCTATATCTCGCTCTCTATATCTCCTCTCTATATCTCGCTCTCTATCTCGCTCTATCTCTCGCTCTCTATATCTCGCGCTCTATCTCTCGCTCTCTATATCTCGCGCTCTATCTCTCGCTCTCTATATCTCGCGCTCTATCTCTCGCTCTCTATATCTCGCGCTCTAGCTCTCGCTCTCGCGCTCTAGCTCTAGCTCGCGCTCTCGCGCTCTCGCTCTCTAGCTCTCGCTCTTGCTCTCTAGCTCGCTCTCGCTCTCTATCTCGCTCTCGCTCTCTATCTCGCTCTCTCTCGCTCTCTCGCTCTCTCTATCTCGCTCTCGCTCTCTATATCTCGCTCTCGCTCTCTATATCTCGCTCTCTATATCTCGCTCTCTATATCTCGCTCTCGCTCTCTCTATCTCGCTCTCGCTCTCGCTCTCGCTCTCGCTCTCGCTCTCGCTCTCGCTCTCTATATCTCGCTCTCTATATCTCGCTCTCTCTATCTCACTCTCGCTCTCTATATCTCGCTCTCTATATCTCGCTCTCTATATCTCGCTCTCTATATCTCGCTCTCTATATCTCGCTCTCGCTCTCTATATCTCGCTCTCTATATCTCGCTCTCGCTCTCGCTCGCTCTCGCTCTCTCTCGCTCTCGCTCTCTCTCGCTCTCTCTCGCTCTCGCTCTCTCTCGCTCTCGCTCGCTCTCGCTCTCTCTCGCTCTCTCTCGCTCTCGCTCTCTCTCGCTCTCGCTCGCTCTCGCTCTCTCTCGCTCTCGCTCTCGCTCGCTCTCGCTCTCTCTCTATATCTCGCTCTCTCTCTATATCTCGCTATATCTCGCTCGCTATATCTCGCTCGCTATATCTCGCTCTCACTCTCGCTCTCTATATCTCGCTCTCGCTCTCGCTCTCTAGCTCTCGCTCTCGCTCTCTATATCTCGCTCTCGCTTTCTATATCTCGCTCTGGCTCTCTCTATCTCGCTCTCGCTCTCTCTATCTCGCTCTCGCTCTCGCTCTCGCTCTCGCTCTCTAGCTCTCGCTCTCTATCTCGCTCTCGCTCTCTCTATCTCGCTCTCGCTCTCTATATCTCGCTCTCTAGCTCTCGCTCTCTATCTCGCTCTCGATCTCGCTCTCGATCTCGCTCTCGATATCGCTCTCTATATCTTGCTCTCGCTCTCTATATCTTGCTCTCGCTCTCTCTATCTCGCTCTCTCTATCTCGCTCTCTATATCTCGCTCTCTATATCTCGCTCTCGCTCTCTATATCTCGCTCTCGCTCTCTATATCTCGCTCTCTAGCTCTCGCTCTCTATCTCGCTCTCGATCTCGCTCTCGATCTCGCTCTCGATATCGCTCTCTATATCTTGCTCTCGCTCTCTATATCTTGCTCTCGCTCTCTATATCTTGCTCTCGCTCTCTATATCTCGCTCTCTATATCTCGCTCTCTATATCTCGCTCTCTATATCTCGCTCTCGCTCTCTATATTTCGCTCTCTATATTTCGCTCTCTATATCTCGCTCTCTATATCTCGCTCTCTCGCTATATCTCGCTCTCTCGCTATATCTCGCGCTCTCTCTCTATATCTCTCTCTCTATATCTCGCTCTCTATATCTCGCTCTCTATATCTCGCTCTCTATATCTCGCTCTCTCTCTATATCTCGCTCTCGCTCTCTATCTCGCTCTCTCTCTCTATCTCGCTCTCGCTCTCTATCTCGCTCTCTATCTCGCTCTCGCTCTCTATCTCGCTCTCTATCTCGCTCTCTCTCTCTATCTCGCTCTCTCTCTCTATCTCTCTATCTCGCTCTCTCTCTCTATCTCGCTCTCTCGCTCTCTCTCTCTATCTCGCTCTCTCTCTCTATCTCGCTCTCTCTCTATCTCGCGCTCGCTATATCTCGCGCTCGCTATATCTCGCGCTCGCTATATCTCGCGCTCGCTATATCTCGCGCTCGCTATATCTCGCTCTCTCGCTCTCTATCTCTCTATCTCGCTCTCGCTCTCTATCTCGCTCTCTCTCTATCTCGCTCTCTCTCTATC